>JAODUO010000626.1:0-262331 GCA_025642075.2 Ridgeia piscesae
TTCAACACACACTAGACTGTGGATGTCATTTGTCACCTCTCTCTGTTCAACACACACTAGACTGTGGATGTCATTTGTCACCTCTCTCTGTTCAACACACACTAGACTGTGGATGTCATTTGTCACCTCTCTCTGTTCAACACACACTAGACTGTGGATGTCATTTGTCACCTCTCTCTCTGTTCAACACACACTAGACTGTGGATGTCATTTGTCACCTCTCTCTGTTCAACATACACTAGACTGTGGATGTCATTTGTCACCTTCTCTCTGTTCAACACACACTAGACTGTGGATGTCATTTGTCACCTCTCTCTGTTCAACACACACTAGACTGTGGATGTCATTTGTCACCTCTCTCTGTTCAACATACACTAGACTGTGGATGTCATTTGTCACCTCTCTCTGTTCAACATACACTAGACTGGATGTCATTCCCTATAATTTAGACCCACTCATCAGTTTCTTATATATTTTTATACACAATCTAAATAATCTTGATGAGTTTCTATGTGCATCTTAATGAGTGTTTGAAAACAATTTCTTCTCGTACCTGCCCATGTGAAGTCTCTGCTGGCTCTGCTGGTCTCTCAGTGGCAGCTGCTGCACATTCTTGCTGTGTCTCACAGAATGTGGGTCGTGTTTTCCTTTCTTCCTCACAGAATGTCTGTGAGAACCCTTCAGGCAACTGGTCTGCGGTAAACAACATGACGCTTCACCCATGGTGAACCTACCAGTACACTGCAAGCTTACTCTGACATAGACTGAACACTCATGCAGCATGTCTCGTCCACACATAGACTAGTTGTGGACCAGGGAGCTCTAGGGAGAGAGGGGACAGCAGTATGGGATCAGGGAGATCTAGGGAGAGAGGGGACAGCAGAATGCGATCAGGGAGATCTAGGGAGAGAGGGGACAGCAGTATGGGATCAGGGAGATCTAGGGAGAGAGGGGACAGCAGTATGGGATCAGGGAGATCTAGGGAGAGAGGGGACAGCAGAATGCGATCAGGGAGATCTAGGGAGAGAGGGGACAGCAGTATGGGATCAGGGAGAGCTATGGAGAGTGGGGACAGCAGTATGGGATCAGGGAGAGCTATGGAGAGTGGGGACAGTAGTATGGGATCAGGGAGAGCTATGGAGAGTGGGGACAGCAGTATGGGATCAGGGAGATCTAGGGAGAGAGGGGACAGCAGTATGGGATCAGGGAGATCTAGGGAGAGAGGGGACAGCAGTATGGGATCAGGGAGATCTAGGGAGAGAGGGGACAGCAGTATGGGATCAGGGAGATCTAGGGAGAGGGGGACAGCAGTATGGGATCAGGGAGAGCTATGGAGAGTGGGGACAGCAGTATGGGATCAGGGAGAGTTATGGAGAGTGGGGACAGCAGTATGGGATCAGGGAGAGCTATGGAGAGTGGGGACAGCAGTATGGGATCAGGGAGAGTTATGGAGAGTGGGGACAGCAGTATGGGATCAGGGAGAGTTATGGAGAGTGGGGACAGCAGTATGGGATCAGGGAGAGTTATGGAGAGTGGGGACAGCAGTATGGGATCAGGGAGAGTATGGAGAGTGGGGACAGCAGTATGGGATCAGGGAGAGTTATGGAGAGTGGGGACAGCAGTATGGGATCAGGGAGAGTATGGAGAGTGGGGACAGCAGTATGGGATCAGGGAGAGTTATGGAGAGTGGGGACAGCAGTATGGGATCAGGGAGAGTTATGGAGAGTGGGGACAGCAGTATGGGATCAGGGAGAGTTATGGAGAGTGGGGACAGCAGTATGGGATCAGGGAGAGTTATGGAGAGTGGGGACAGCAGTATGGGATCAGGGAGAGTTATGGAGAGTGGGGACAGCAGTATGGGATCAGGGAGAGTTATGGAGAGTGGGGACAGCAGTATGGGATCAGGGAGAGTTATGGAGAGTGGGGACAGCAGTATGGGATCAGGGAGAGTTATGGAGAGTAGGGACAGCAGTATGGGATCAGGGAGAGCTAGGGAGTGGGGACAGCAGTATGAGATCAGGGAGAGTTTGGAGAGTGGGACATGCAGTATGGGATCAGGGAGATATGGAGAGTGGGGACAGCAGTATGAGATCAGGGAGAGTTGGAGAGTGGGACAGAGTATGAGATCAGGGAGAGCTAGGGAGATTGGGACAGCAGTATGGGATCAGGGAGAGTTATGGAGAGTGGGGACAGCAGTATGGGATCAGGGAGAGGTAGGCAGAGTGAGGAGAGAAGTATGAGATCAGGGAGAGCTAGGGAGATTGGGACAGCAGTATGGGATCAGGGAGAGTATGGAGAGTGGGACAGCAGTATGGGATCAGGGAGATCTAGGAAGAGTAGGGACAGCAGTATGGGATCAGGGAGAGCTATGGAGAGTGGGGACAGCAGTATGAGATCAGGGAGAGCTATGGAGAGTGGGGACAGCAGTATGGGATCAGGGAGAGCTAGGGAGTGGGGACAGCAGTATGGGATCAGGGAGAGTTATGGAGAGTGGGGACAGCAGTATGGGATCAGGGAGAGTCTAGGAGAGTGGGGACAGCAGTATGGGATCAGGGAGAGTTATGGAGAGTGGGGACAGCAGTATGGGATCAGGGAGAGCTATGGAGAGTGGGGACAGCAGTATGGGATCAGGGAGAGCTATGGAGAGTGGGGACAGCAGTATGGGATCAGGGAGAGTTATGGAGAGTGGGGACAGCAGTATGGGATCAGGGAGAGTTATGGAGAGTGGGGACAGCAGTATGGGATCAGGGAGAGTATGGAGAGTGGGGACAGCAGTATGGGATCAGGGAGAGTTATGGAGAGTGGGGACAGCAGTATGGGATCAGGGAGAGTTATGGAGAGTGGGGACAGCAGTATGGGATCAGGGAGAGTTATGGAGAGTGGGGACAGCAGTATGGGATCAGGGAGAGTTATGGAGAGTGGGGACAGCAGTATGGGATCAGGGAGAGTTATGGAGAGTGGGGACAGCAGTATGGGATCAGGGAGAGTTATGGAGAGTGGGGACAGCAGTATGGGATCAGGGAGAGTTATGGAGAGTGGGGACAGCAGTATGGGATCAGGGAGAGTTATGGAGAGTGGGGACAGCAGTATGGGATCAGGGAGAGCTTATGGAGAGTGGGACAGCAGTATGGGATCAGGGAGAGTTATGGAGAGTGGGGACAGCAGTATGGGATCAGGGAGAGTTATGGAGAGTGGGGACAGCAGTATGGGATCAGGGAGAGTTATGGAGAGTGGGACAGCAGTATGAGATCAGGGAGAGCTAGGGAGTGGGGAGCGCAGTGTGAGATTGGGGAGTTCTGGGGAGAGTGGGGACACTCGGGACAGCAGTATGGGATTGGGGAGAGTGGGGAGAGCAGTATGAGATCAGGGAGAGCTGTGGAGAGTGAGGACAGTGGTATGTGATCAGGGAGAACTAGGGAGAGTGGGGACAGCAGTATGGGATCAGGGAGAGGTAGGAGAGTGAGGAGAGAAGTATGAGATCAGGGAGAGCTAGGGAGATTGGGACAGCAGTATGGGATCAGGGAGAGTTATGGAGAGTGGGGACAGCAGTATGGGATCAGGGAGAGTAGGAGAGTGGGGCAGCAGTATGGGATCAGGGAGAGCTAGGGAGATGGGACAGCAGTATGGGATCAGGGAGAGTTATGGAGAGTGGGGACAGCAGTATGGGATCAGGGAGAGCTAGGAGAGTGGGGACAGCAGTATGGGATCAGGGAGAGCTATGGAGAGTGGGGACAGCAGTATGGGATCAGGGAGAGCTATGGAGAGTGGGGACAGCAGTATGGGATCAGGGAGAGTTATGGAGAGTGGGGACAGCAGTATGGGATCAGGGAGAGTTATGGAGAGTGGGGACAGCAGTATGGGATCAGGGAGAGCTATGGAGAGTGGGGACAGCAGTATGGGATCAGGGAGAGTTATGGAGAGTGGGGACAGCAGTATGGGATCAGGGAGAGTTATGGAGAGTAGGGACAGCAGTATGGGATCAGGGAGAGTTATGGAGAGTGGGGACAGCAGTATGGGATCAGGGAGAGTTATGGAGAGTGGGGACAGCAGTATGGGATCAGGGAGAGCTATGGAGAGTGGGGACAGCAGTATGGGATCAGGGAGAGTTATGGAGAGTGGGGACAGCAGTATGGGATCAGGGAGAGTTATGGAGAGTGGGGACAGCAGTATGGGATCAGGGAGAGTTATGGAGAGTGGGGACAGCAGTATGGGATCAGGGAGAGTTATGGAGAGTGGGGACAGCAGTATGGGATCAGGGAGAGTTATGGAGAGTGGGGACAGCAGTATGGGATCAGGGAGAGTTATGGAGAGTGGGGACAGCAGTATGGGATCAGGGAGAGTTATGGAGAGTGGGACAGCAGTATGGGATCAGGGAGAGTTATGGAGAGTGGGGACAGCAGTATGGGATCAGGGAGAGCTATGGAGAGTGGGGACAGCAGTATGGGATCAGGGAGAGTGATGGAGCAGTGGGGACAGCAGTATGGGATCAGGGAGAGTTATGGGAGAGTGGGACAGCAGTATGGGATCAGGGAGAGCTATGGAGAGTGAGGACAGCAGTATGGGATCAGGGAGAGCTATGGAGAGTGGGGACAGCAGTATGGGATCAGGGAGAGTTATGGAGAGTGGGACAGCAGTATGGGATCAGGGAGAGCTATGGAGAGTGGGACAGCAGTATGGGATCAGGGAGAGTTATGGAGAGTGGGGACAGCAGTATGGGATCAGGGAGAGTATGGAGAGTGGGGACAGCAGTATGGGATCAGGGAGAGCTATGGAGAGTGGGGACAGCAGTATGGGATCAGGGAGAGTTATGGAGAGTGGGGACAGCAGTATGGGATCAGGGAGAGTATGGAGAGTGGGGACAGCAGTATGGGATCAGGGAGAGTTATGGAGAGTGGGGACAGCAGTATGGGATCAGGGGAGTCATGGAGAGTGGGGACAGTAGTATGGGATCAGGGAGAGTTATGGAGAGTGGGGACAGCAGTATGGGATCAGGGGAGTCATGGAGAGTGGGGACAGCAGTATGGGATCAGGGAGATCTAGGAAGAGTAGGGACAGCAGTATGGGATCAGGGAGAGCTATGGAGAGTGGGGACAGCAGTATGAGATCAGGGAGAGCTATGGAGAGTAGGGACAGCAGTATGGGATCAGGGAGAGCTATGGAGAGTAGGGACAGCAGTATGGGATCAGGGAGAGTTATGGAGAGTAGGGACAGCAGTATGGGATCAGGGAGAGCTATGGAGAGTGGGGACAGCAGTATGAGATCAGGGAGAGCTATGGAGAGTGGGACAGCAGTATGGGATCAGGGAGAGCTATGGAGAGTGGGGACAGCAGTATGGGATCAGGGAGAGCTATGGAGAGTGGGGACAGCAGTATGGGATCAGGGAGAGTTATGGAGAGTGGGGACAGCAGTATGGGATCAGGGAGAGTTATGGAGAGTGGGGACAGCAGTATGGGATCAGGGAGAGTTATGGAGAGTGGGGACAGCAGTATGGGATCAGGGAGAGTTATGGAGAGTGGGACAGCAGTATGGGATCAGGGAGAGCTATGGAGAGTGGGGACAGCAGTATGGGATCAGGGAGAGTTATGGAGAGTGTGGACAGCAGTATGGGATCAGGGAGAGTTATGGAGAGTGGGGACAGCAGTATGGGATCAGGGAGAGCTATGGAGATTGTGGACAGCAGTATGGGATCAGGGAGAGCTATGGAGAGTGGGGACAGCAGTATGGGATCAGGGAGAGTTATGGAGAGTGTGGACAGCAGTATGGGATCAGGGAGAGTTATGGAGAGTGTGGACAGCAGTATGGGATCAGGGAGAGTTATGGAGAGTGGAGACAGCAGTATGGGATCAGGGAGAGCTATGGAGAGTGTGGACAGCAGTATGGGATCAGGGAGAGTTATGGAGAGTGGGGACAGCAGTATGGGATCAGGGAGAGTTATGGAGAGTGGGGACAGCAGTATGGGATCTGGGAGAGTTATGGAGAGTGGGGACAGCAGTATGGGATCAGGGAGAGTTATGGAGAGTGGAGACAGCAGTATGGGATCAGGGAGAGCTATGGAGAGTGTGGACAGCAGTATGGGATCAGGGAGAGTTATGGAGAGTGTGGACAGCAGTATGGGATCAGGGAGAGTTATGGAGAGTGGAGACAGCAGTATGGGATCAGGGAGAGTGGGAAGTGGCAGCAGTTGGGATCAGGGAGAGTGGGAGAGTGGACAGCAGTATGGGATCAGGGAGAGTTATGGAGAGTGGGGACAGCAGTATGGGATCAGGGAGAGTTATGGAGAGTGGGGACAGCAGTATGGGATCAGGGAGAGCTAGGGAGTGGGGACAGCAGTATGGATCAGGGAGAGCTGGGAGTGGGGAGCAGTTGAGATGGGAGAGCTGGGGAGAGTGGGACATCAGGGACAGAGATGGATGGGAGAGTGGGGAAGCAGTATGGGATCAGGGAGAGTGGGAGAGTGAGGACAGGTATGGGATCAGGGAGAGCTAGGGAGAGTGGGGACAGCAGTATGGGATCAGGGAGAGGTAGGGAGAGTGAGGACAGCAGTATGGGATCAGGGAGAGCTAGTGGAGAGTGGGACAGCAGTATGGGATCAGGGAGAGTAGGGAGAGTGGGACAGCAGTATGGGATCAGGGAGAGTAGGGAGAGTGGGACAGCAGTATGGGATCAGGGAGAGTTAGGGAGAGTGAGGACAGCAGTATGGGATCAGGGAGAGAGGGAGAGTAGTGGGGCAGCAGTATGGGATCAGGGAGAGTAGGAGAGTGGGGAACAGCAGTATGGGATCAGGGAGAGTAGGAGTGGGGCACAGTATGGGATCAGGGAGAGTGGAGTGGGAAGCATATGGGTCAGGGAGAGCTGGGAGAGTGAGGACAGCAGTATGGGATCAGGGAGAGTGGGAGAGTGGGGACAGCAGTATGGGATCAGGGAGAGGTGGGGAGAGTGAGGCACAGCAGTATGGGATCAGGGAGAGTGGAAGTGAGGCAGCAGTATGGGATCAGGGAGAGCTGGGAGAGTGAGGACAGTGGGATCAGGGAGAGGTGGGAGAGTGAGGACCCGCAGTATGGGATCAGGGAGAGGTGGGGAGAGTGAGGCAGGCAGTATGGGATCAGGGAGAGTAGGGAGAGTGGGCAGCAGTATGGGATCAGGGAGAGGTGGGGAGAGTGAGGACCCGCAGTATGGGATCAGGGAGAGGTAGGGAGAGTGAGGACCCGCAGTATGGGATCAGGGAGAGTTAGGGAGAGTGAGACAGCAGAATGGGATCAGGGAGAGGTAGAGAGAGTGGGCAGCAGTATGGGATCAGGGAGAACTACGGAGAGTGGGGATAACATTATGAGATCAGGGAGAACTAGGGAGTGGGGACAACAGTATGAGATCAGGGAGAGCTACGGAGTGGGGAGAGCAATATGAGGTCAGGGAGAGCTGTGGAGAGTGAGGACAACGGTATGGGATCAGGGAGAACCTGGGAGAGTGGGGACAGCAGTATGGGATCAGGGAGAGGTGGGGAGAGTGAGGACAGCAGTATGGGATCAGGGAGAACTAGGGAGAGTGAGGCCAGCAGTATGGGATCAGGGAGAGGTAGGGAGAGTGAGGCCAGCAGTATGGGATCAGGGAGAGGTGGGGAGAGTGAGGCCAGCAGTATGGGATCAGGGAGAGGTGGGGAGAGTGAGGCCAGCAGTATGGGATCAGGGAGAGGTGGGGAGAGTGAGGCCAGCAGTATGGGATCAGGGAGAGGTGGGGAGAGTGAGGCCAGCAGTATGGGATCAGGGAGAGGTGGGGAGAGTGAGGCCAGCAGTATGGGATCAGGGAGAGGTGGGGAGAGTGAAGCCAGCAGTATGGGATCAGGGAGAGGTGGGGAGAGTGAGGCCAGCAGTATGGGATCAGGGAGAGGTGGGGAGAGTGAAGCCAGCAGTATGGGATCAGGGAGTCATGTCCAGAAATGCAAATTCACTAAGCCAAGTTATTTACCATTGTTTGTGTTGAGACAGAGCCAGTCCAGGGCATCAACGAGATCACCCCCATAGGGCACGGTGCTACTCATAGCATCCTCTATCTGCCTCTGTTTGAAGCCAGCATTCACCAGCGACATGTACATGTCCTACAAGACAACGTGCAACTATGCAACATCCTACTCATTGCAATTTAATACAGACTACTTTCTGTAATCTTATTCACATTACATTAATGTTATATTGCATTCACATAAACCAGTTTAATTTACAATTACCCATAACTTCAATACAACTTATCAGAATAAATCATATATGTATTAAATTATTTATAATATATCTTAGCTGTATTATTACATAGAGTATAGTGGTGTATATTTATATAGTAACTGTTAGCATTGGTATTATGGTAGGGCTCGTTATAATTTATTAGGTTAGGAACGAATTAGTGAGTACCGGTGGGTAGATGCTAGAGTCGGTGACCAGAGGAGAAAAGTGATGGTAAAAAACAACAGTAAACCTCGTTGATGTCTTTGTCTTTGTGTATGCTGTGTATATGAAGACACCCATTGGTTAATTTAAATGTGTAGTCAGGCTACCTTAGATATAGAAGATTGGCAGAGGAAAGTTAACCGTTGGTCAGCAGGGCCAGCGCCTGCAGGGTGCCTAGTGAGTGTGTGTGTGGTCACACTTTGTCATGACTGGCTGGACATCTATGTCAATATGACCGGCACCGTGGGTTGTAACATGTGGGTAAAAGAGAGTGTAATAAAAGTTGATTGTAGTTACTTGATCTTGTTTGGACTTCTTTTAATTCGTACCTCCCCTTTATCTAACAGGAGCCACTATCATAGTATTTTAAGCTGTTATTTTTACTGTTAAAGCTTTTAATGTATTTGATGCATTTAAAAAAATTAGGATCTGGCAAATATTAAATATACTGCATTGGTATATAATTAATTTACAAGCTAAAACAAACATGTGATGTCTGATGGACTTACTTGAATGCAACTGAATGTTGTTGTGATGTTATGACCCTGATGCCAGTAAAAATAGTTTAATATTCTTGGCTATATGTGCTGTAGATAGGTAGTACAACATGTTGTGACAAATGCCAAATTAAACATCCATGAGAGTCATATGGAGAGAGGTCTGAAACATTGCAATAGGCAATAGATATGGTTGAAACAAATACATGTTCAACTTCACCGTGAGTTTCTTGACTGTGAGTCTGTGAGAGGCGCCCTCTGTGAGGGTATGGTGCTGATGGTGCTCCTTGATCAAGTCAACAATGGTCGTCTCTAGACTACGAGGCAAGTCCACCTGGCAGCAGAAGCACAAACTACATCAAATCTGTCATGGTGCAAATATATTATCAACATACTATATACACGAGGGGGTATACTTGGGGCATTGCTTGTTGCCAGTCCAAGGCATGTTTGAGACCATGCAAGTTGGAGAAAGGCAACTGGGAGAAAGGTAAACCCAGCAAAACTTGAACCACTCTTGTTAAATGATGGTGATGAGACACTACATTTGATATACAGTGAGAGTGATGGGGCCTGCCAATATCAGGAATGACCTTTTGTATAAATGTGATGGGGCCTGCCAATATCAGGAATGACCTTTTGTATAAATGTGATGGGGCCTGCCAATATCGGGAATGACCTTTTGTATAAATGTGATGGGGCCTGCCAATATCAGGAATGACCTTTTGTATAAATGTGATGGGGCCTGCCAATATCGGGAATGACCTTTTGTATAAATGTGATGGGGCCTGTCAACATCGGGAATGACCTTTTGTATAAATGTGATGGGGCCTGCCAACATCAGGAATGACCTTTTGTATAAATGTGATGGGGCCTGCCAACATCAGGAATGACCTTTTGTATAAATGTGATGGGGCCTGTCAACATCAGGAATGACCTTTTGTATAAATGTGATGGGGCCTGCCAATATCAGGAATGACCTTTTGTATAAATGTAATGGGGCCTGCCAATATCAGGAATGACCTTTTGTATAAATGTGATGGGGCCTGCCAACATCAGGAATGACCTTTTGTATAAATGTGATGGGGCCTGCCAACATCAGGAATGACCTTTTGTATAAATGTGATGGGGCCTGTCAACATCAGGAATGACCTTTTGTATAAATGTGATGGGGCCTGTCAACATCAGGAATGACCTTTTGTATAAATGTGATGGGGCCTGTCAACATCAGGAATGACCTTTTGTATAAATGTGATGGGGCCTGTCAACACCAGGAATGACCTTTTGTATAAATGTGATGGGGCCTGTCAACATCAGGAATGACCTTTTGTATAAATGTGATGGGGCCTGCCAACATCAGGAATGACCTTTTGTATAAATGTGATGGGGCCTGCCAACATCAGGAATGACCTTTTGTATAAATGTGATGGGGCCTGCCAACATCAGGAATGACCTTTTGTATAAATGTGATGGGGCCTGCCAATATCAGGAATGACCTTTTGTATAAATGTGATGGAGCCTGTCAACATTAGGAATGACCTTTTATATAAATGTGATGGGGCCTGTCAACATCAGGAATGACCTTTTGTATAAATGTGATGGGGCCTGTCAACATCAGGAATGACCTTTTGTAGAAATGTGATGGGGCCTGACAACATCAGGAATGACCTTTTGTATAAATGTGATGGGGGCCTGACAACATCAGGAATGACCTTTTGTATTAATGTGATGGGGCCTGTCAACATCAGGAATGACCTTTTGTATAAATGTGATGGGGCCTGCCAATATCAGGAATGACCTTTTGTATAAATGTGATGGGGCCTGCCAATATCAGGAATGACCTTTTGTATAAATGTGATGGGGCCTGTCAACATCAGGAAAGGACCTTTTGCATAAATGTGACGGGGCCTGTCAACACCAGGAATGACCTTTTGTATAAATGTGATGGAGCCTGTCAACATTAGGAATGACCTTTTATATAAATGTGATGGGGCCTGTCAACATTAGGAATGACCTTTTGTATAAATGTGGATTTAACAGATCAATGAGCCCATAACATCAAAACAGAATTCACTCAACTAAAACCAACACAAAACTAGGAGCAGACACCCTCTGTTTAATGCTTTTACATGCATGTGACACTGTGAGCCATTGCCATTAACTTTATTTTACATTTTATGAAAATATAATGTTAAATGTAAGTTCTTATATAGCACAGTATCTAATCCTCGGGATTGCTCAGTTCTTTACACTTTACTCCATGGCAGACCTGTTCAACCGAACACTGACTCGATTCTGGTAAGCATCGAGCTACGCTACACTGTATTAATGCACAATGATTACTCATACACAAATATCCCCCACTGTTTATAGTTGTACTCATTCATAATCATACAGCAGAATAAACTGGAGCAATGTAGAGTGAACAAATAAGATTTAAATCCGGGTTCTCTACATCAAGAGTCCCAAGTTCTTGCCTCTGCACTACTGCTGCTGCTGCTGCTGCTGCTACTGCTACTGCTACTGCTACTACTACTACTACTACTGCTAAGTACTACTGCTGCTGCTGCTGCTGCTACTGCTACTGCTACTACTACTACTGCTAAGTACTACTGCTGCTGCTGCTGCTACTGCTGCTGCTACTGCTACTGCTACTACTGCTACTACTACTAAGTACTACTGCTGCTGCTGCTGCTGCTGCTACTGCTACTGCTACTACTACTACTGCTAAGTACTACTGCTGCTGCTGCTGCTGCTGCTGCTACTGCTACTACTGCTACTACTACTGCTAAGTACTACTGCTGCTGCTACTGCTGCTGCTACTGCTACTGCTACTACTGCTACTACTACTGCTAAGTACTACTGCTGCTGCTGCTGCTGCTGCTACTGCTACTGCTACTACTGCTACTACTACTGCTAAGTACTACTGCTGCTGCTGCTGCTACTACCACTACTACTGCTAAGTACTACTGCTGCTGCTGCTGCTGCTGCTGCTACTGCTACTACTACTGCTAAGTACTACTGCTGCTGCTGCTACTACTACTACGACGGCTGCTGCTGCTGCGGCGACGACTACGACTACTATCACTACTACTACTACTACGACGACTACTACTACTATCACTACTACTACTACTACTGCTACTACTACTACTACTACTACTACTACAGTACTACTACTACTACTACTACTACTACTACTACTAGTACTACTACTACTACTAGTACTACTACTACTACTACTACTACTAGTACTACTACTACTACTACTACTACTACTACTAGTACTACTACTACTACTACTACTACTACTACTACTACTACTACTACTACTACTACTACTACTACTACTACTACTACTACTACTACTACTACTACTACTGCTACTACTACTACTACTACTACTACTACTACTACTACTACTACTACTACTACTACTACTACTACTACTACTACTACTACTACTACTACTACTACTACTACCAGCTACTACTGCTACTACTGCTACCACTGCTACTACTGCTACTACTGCTACTACTGCTACTACTGCACTACTCTACTACTACTACTACTACTACTACTACGCTACTACTGCTACTACTGCTACTACTACTACTACTACTACTACTACTACTACTACTACTACTACTACTACTACTACTACTACTACTACTACTACTACTACTACTACTACTACTAGTACTACTAGTACTACTGCTACTACTGCTACTACTGCTACTACTACTACTACTACTACTACTACTACTACTACTACTACTACTACTACTACTACTACTACTACTACTACTACTACTACTACCATAAATAATGCCTACAGTATTACTGCTGTGTGCATTGACATGCCAAATTGAATGGGTTCAAGGGAAACTATGATCAAAGTAACAGACCATTTTCCAAATTCAATGGGTCTATCTAGCTACTATACATGATCTACTGGTGTGGATTCCATACATTGTTCAATTCCATGACAAATTTTACTTTGGACTGATTACTTGTTGCCAAATTAGAATTTCAATTAAACTGTTTCTTTACTACCAGGTACTGTTGAAATATCAATTGTGTAATTTAACTAACTTATACTGATGCATTGTGGGATGTTCAAACAAGACCATTGCATCCATGTTCCATCATATTTACACAAATATGAACACATGCATGCACAGATACATGCAAACATGCACTGGTGGTATAAAGGTCTAACAACTTTTCTCAGATTGGTTTGCAAAATGGTGATGCATGTAAGGATTATATGTCACGTGTTCTAACGAAATGAGTCGTATGTCAGCGAACTTGATTTCGAGAAAACACCGCATAAACATGCAACAAAGAATTTCGACGATTTTGACATTTTGTCACCAAAGTATACTTTGGTATCTTTTTTGTCAATTGGCAATGCTTATTTCTCGTTTATATTATTATTTAGTACATTTTATAGCCTTTTTAGACACACTACGTAACATTTCACGCATGAATTTCGTAAAACAGAACCGATAAATCGCACTAGTTCATGTTGCATTCTTTGGGGTTTCCCTCAACGCATGGCGGACTTATTTGGTACTACAGGAAAGCCCTGGACGACCTCTTTCGGATTCTTGTAGTAGAAATCCCCACTGACGTTAGTGTAAGCCAATAACAGCGCTTAATGCGAGAGGCTTATCTGTGAACAAACGCCGTAAGGAGCTGACAGCGGGCCCCTGATTGGCTTAGAGCTGTGCGCGCAGGTGCAGTGCGCTCTCACTAGCCGTAAACAACGTGGAATTGATCGGGTTGTTGCTACAAAACATTGCTAAATACTCGGATTATGTTGTAATAATTTCAGTAAACAGTTAGCATGATATATCTTCGACAGCGACATGACTTGGGAGTTTATTTTGAATGCATCAAATAGAGTAATAGAAGCAAAACGGCCGATTTTGGATCGACAATGTACTCGACTGTGTGCTTATGTGACCGCGAACGTCAAATGCGTCTTTCTCCATTTAAAACTTTCTACCCTAGGCATGTTCAGCTTGTTCAATTTTTTTTTGACATACGACTCATTTCGTTAGAACACGTCACATATAGTTACTGGACATATTTCTCACTGATTTCTATAATGTACTTAGGATACTTAAGGGGTAGTTACAAAATATTTACCTTCATTAGATCATCATCATTGTCTAGCTGTGTGATTGATAGCTTCTCCCCTGAAAAACTATAACTTTTCTGTGCTGAAACACACACAAAAAACAATAAAAAACAGAGTAGAAATGACAGGAGTGTAGGTGGATTCTTGGCATATGACATGAACGTGTAATATAGACCATTGTTCTAAGTTGACCAGAAATTGAGACTGAAAACGATATTTTAAAAATCATATCTTTCTTAATATTGCACATAGGAAGCTATTTTTGGGGGTATTATTCTGCCTCCCAATATCTACCATACTAAATCACCAGATTTGCTGTTGGTACATTGCAAAATGTTCATGTGTGGACCCTAATTATACTAGCATATGTAGCAGTATATTCAATAAATTAAAATAAAATAAATAATGTATAATAATACTATACATTTTCATAAAAGGAAAAACAATTGTTGTGGAATGGGAGACTCCTATTAGGAAATAATAGTTGTGTCGAACAACTCAATTCAAAACGTAGTAACCTCACATTGAGAGTGGGCGATAATTGAATATATGTACACCCATTTTGGGTTTTTACCTTGTGTATCTTTTCCTGTTTTCGTCGGATCAGCTGCAGCAATGCTGCCTTTCTTTGGTTTCTTCTTACCCATCTTACGGAATGAGTTATAGTTTATAAGGGATAACAAGTATATTGCAGATTCGGTGCTAGAGTTGCAAACTCGCACACGCCACCTTATTGCCGGCAATGCTATGGAAAGCCAACAAAATAACAAAACAAAAACGATGGTGGATTCCGGACTATGACTAATAACTGTTGACATAAAGTATTTTTCAAAAGTAACGACACATTAGTGATGTCTAAGGTATCACTACTCTGAAATATTGCATTTTATATTGCCTGGTTTAGCTACACCTGTCATACTCTTAGAGAAGAATATAGAAAACTAAAGATTTTCTATAGAAATCTATATAATTCTATGTAGTTTTCTATAGAATTATAGTTTTCTATAAACAAATTCCCCGTCCTAAATAAGTATTGACATTTCTAATTTTACGTAGGATTCCATAGAAATTTTATGCGAAATGTTCATGTTTCCACCACATTTATTATAACACGTTGATGGTGTCACAACAACGCATTTTCTAAGTAGAGATGATTTATATGGTCGCAGTGACGCAGTTACATGGTCAAAACGAGGTCATTTCACAGATATATCACGTTATTATCATGTTTACTACATATGTTACTGTCGTTACAATTATACAATTAAGTCTTCTTTGTAACATATACGTTTGATTGATCGCATTGTTCGAGCCCCAAAACGTACAACAGTGCTATATTCAAATTGGTATATGTAATGGTGACAATTATATGGTCATCTATATCGAGCAAGCTGGCACAATGTAATTATTTTTCACGCGCTCTGAACTGGTGAAACATCACTTTCTGCTTTTAAAATTTAGTCAAACCACATTAAGAAATCCTACAACATACACAATTATGATAGTCTAAATTATAAAACAACGTTTGTTAAAATATAATGTTACGTCCCAGATAGCATGCAACGTTACATTGACGTTTGCGTTTGATTAGAACCATAATATTATGATTTTGGTTACGATTAAATCTCTAATCTTCCAGAAACGTTAGTTGTTGGTTGTTTTGGTTTGGTTAAACTTAAACATTAGATTAACGTTAAGCAAAAGAGCAAAATGACGTTAATGAAACGTTCGCATTTAAACGTTTCTGCTAACGTTACATTAACATCTAGATTAACGTTTGTATGTTATATGGGACGTTATATTTCATCAGAAGAAAATTACATGGTGTACACTAAATTATACTGTGTGCTATGGCACATTATCTATTTGTAAAAAAAATGTATTTAGTATGAATATCATACTGTTTTATATGTTTATATTTAAGCTAATCAATTGAATTGCATTTAAAGCCATCAAAAACCAATTCCGGTTACATGACCGAAGAAATAAATGAACAAACACTCCTGGATGCAGGTGCACAGCCACAGACGGTGCAGTAGCCCAAGGTTGGGATCTCAGTTATATTTGCTGACGAATTGCAGAATGATTCAACAATATAATCGACGTGTTTCTTCGGAGCTGGTACATAAATAAAGGAACATAATTTTGTATATATACCCTGCTAAAAATTTACTATGATTTACTACAGTAAATTTACTATGGTTTACTACAGTAAAACGCAGTGTTTTTGCGGAATATTTACTACGCTTTACCATAGTAAATACTATGGTTTACCATAGTATATACTATGGTTTACTACAGTAAATACTACATTTTACTATGATTTACTACAGTGAATACCACAGTTTACTATGGTTTATTATAGTAAATACTACGTGTTACTATGGTTTACTACAGTAAATACTACATTTTACTATGATTTACTACAGTGAATACCACAGTTTACTATGGTTTACTATAGTAAATACTACGTGTTACTATGGTTTACTACAGTGAATATCACAATTTACTATGGTTTACTATAGTAAATACTACGTGTTACTATGGTTTACTACAGTGAATACCACATTTTACTATGGTTTACTATGGTAAATATCACAATTTACTATGGTTTACTATAATAAATACTACGTTTTACTATGATTTACTACAGTGAATACCACATATTACTATGGTTTACTATGGTTTATAGCACAATTTACTATGGTTTACTATAGTAAATACTACATTTTACTATGGTTTACTACAGTGAATACCATATTTACTATGGTTTACTATGGTTTATAACACAATTTACTATGGTTTACTATAGTAAATACTACATTTTACTATGGTTTACTACATATTTTACTATGGTTTATAACACAATTTACTATGGTTTACTACAGTAAATACTATATTTTACTATGGTTTACTACAGTGAATACCATATTTACTATGGTTTACTGTGGTGAATATCACAAATTACTATGGTTTACTATAGTAAATACTATGCTTTACTATGGTTTACTACAGTGCATACTGTATTTTACTACGGTTTACTATGGTGAATATCACAATTTACTATGGTTTACTATATAGTAAATACTATGCTTTACTATGGTGTACTACAGTGAATACCACATTTTACTATGCTTTACTACAGTGAATATCATGCATTACCATGGTTTACTACAGCTAGTGAATACCACATTTCATCATAATTTACTATGTTGAATATCACATTATACTATGTTGTACCACAGTGAATATTATGCATAGTGGGTCTTGATCTTCTACACATGCCATATAACTAAAATAATCAAACAATGTGTTTATAATATAATGAAATGCTTTATTAACATGTTAAAAATTCATGAATTACATGGCAGAAATAATATAATTGTGGTTGATTTCTGTCAAGTGGTATTCCATGATGTCCGCATCCATGTAGTTTCATAGATCTCACTCCTCAAAGATGTGTCCCACTGCACCTGTGTAATAGAAAAAAATGATTTCTTATGTCTGAAACTCTGGTTATCATTACTTGCCAGCATAATGGGTCAGAGGTATTAACTGGCCTCTAGTCATAAAAGTGGCAGTAATTAGTGGAATCACCCAATTACTGAGGTCCCCCAATTAAGCAGCCCTTAGAGAGGGCAACTATAACTCAGTGCAGATGTCTGTACTGATTCCTTGGCTGTTAGAAAGTCATGATAAGGAAGATAACAGTATACATTTCTGGACATTCAAAGGCACTTCATTGTGAGAAATTGTGAAGAATGATGCCAAAAGTGAACCCTAAATTACATTGTACGTTATTCCACTTAGCATCCAAATATCAATGTATTATACACTTGCATTATAGTCATTTGATAATTATCAAGCTTACCTTTGTAATGCATCTTTTAAGCATCATGAAAAAAATATATAATCACGATGTAGTCAATAATTTAAATTACTCATGCGTAAGGTATTATTGAACTTCAATTTAAATTAACATGCTTGCTCAATACACATTTACAACATTCACTAAAATTATATTATAATAAATTAAAATTTACAACACTGAATAACATTTCACTCTATCAATCAATCAATAACATTTCACTCTATTAAATTTCAGTGTTAATTATACTTATAACGAAAAGTGAGACAAATTACATGATTAACGTGCATCTGTTAATTAGGTTATTATTCTTGAAGATGAAAAAAATGCTCGGAACAATTTAATGCTACTGTAAAACAGTAATGTAATATAAGCTAGGATTCTTACCTTTGTCTCATAAAATGTACAGGTGTAGAGCATGTACATCCAGATTTGAAACCAGATCCACAATTTCATATAGTGCTTGTTGCCAATCCACCTGAATATTTGCAACAACATGGCTTCATTCTTGTCCATGTCCAGTACAGCATTGATAAACCAAATGTCCTGAGATGTGCAGCCGACTTGTATACTTGTTACCACAGCACTTCAAAGTCAACATGTCACTAGCACTGCTAGGGTAACTATGCACAGCATGCTTGCTGGACACATGGGGTTGCACTGAGCTACTGTATTCTGTCTCCAAGCTTGCCTGCCAGGCAATAAATGGGAACCAACTGATCTGATAAGGGCTGGCTTGAGTAAGTTGAGTGGCTACTTAGGATTCTGACAGCAGACCCATGGGACAACTAATAGATAAGGTCTAGGCAAATTCCTAGCTTTTATTTTCACAAACTGTGTGTGTGTGTGTGTGTGTGTGTGTGTGTGTGTGTGTGTGTGTGTGTGTGTGTGTGTGTGTGTGTGTGTGTGTGTGTGTGTGTGTATATATACATACACACAGTAGACTATTTGTGAATAACATTAATTATATACATCCATATGTATTTATATAATACATGTGTGTAATAGCTCAATATATATATATATATATATATATATATATATATATATATATATATATATATATATATATATATATATCATATGTGTAATTTAAAGGCATTAAACAAAGACAACTTATGCCATAATTAATTAACTTACTTTTGATGTATCATGATTTAGTAAACCATGACACATCAAAAGTAATTATGATTTGTATTATGATTGCAGATGGCACCATCAATGTGATATAGTATTTTTTTATTATGGACAACCGGTGGTTAATATTAACTGTGAACATAACAGTTTAGCATAGTTTACCATAGTAAACCATAGTAATATGTGGTATTTACTGTAGTAAACCATAGTAAAACATAGTATTTACTATAGTAAACCATACTAAGTTGTGATATTCACTATAGTAAACCATAGTAAAATATGATGGTATTCACTGTTGTAAACCATAGTAAAACGTAGTATTTACTATAGTAAACCATAGTATTTACTATAGTAAACCATAGTAAAATATGATGGTATTCACTGTAGTAAACCATAGTAAAATGTAGTATTTACTATAGTAAACCATAGTAAATTGTGATATTCACCATAGTAAACCATAGTAAAATGTGGTATTCACTGTAGTAAACCATAGTAAAACGTAGTATTTACTATAGTAAACCATAGTATTTACTATAGTAAACCATAGTAAATTGTGATATTCACCATAGTAAACCATAGTAAAATATGGTATTCACTGTAGTAAACCATAGTAAAACGTAGTATTTACTATAGTAAACCATAGTAAATTGTGATATTCACCATAGTAAACCATAGTAAAATGTGGTATTCACTGTAGTAAAACATAGTATTTACTGTAGTAAACCATAGTATATACTATGATAAACCATAGTATTTACTATGGTAAAGCGTAGTAAATATTCCGAAAAACACACTGCGTTTTACTGTAGTAAACCATAGTAAATTTACTGTAGTAAACCATAGTAAATTTGTAGCAGGGATGATAAAAATAGAGTAGGCTATGCGAATGTTAATGGCTTACTATGTTTTCTATTAGTTGTCTGGGCTATAAACCATAACAGATCCATGGTAGATGCATCTGACAGTTTTGCATAAACAATTTAAAATAAGGCCATAAACAAAAACTGCTTATGTCATAATTAATTTACATTTGTTGTATTATGGTTTACTATATTGTTTAATGTTCATTTATCAAAATGTAGTTAAATATACTCATTTATATCAGTGATATCATGGTTTATCATGCAATTACCATGACTTTACCAGTAACCACAGTATATGTAAAAAATTAGTAAACTATGGTTGACTATAGCTTACTATGGATTTACTACAGTTTACTACATCTTCATGTGAATTTACTATGGTAAAAGCATAGTAAAACGTAGTATACTGCAGTTTACTATGAATTACTATGGTTTTACTATAACTTACTATGGTTTACTATGTCCACATACATATTTACTATGGTGAAAGCATGGTAAAATATAATATACTATGGTTTACTATGATTTACTATGATTTACTATGAATTTACCATAGTTTACCATAGTAAACTGTAGTACATTTTTAGCAGGGTATATATATATATATATATATATATATATATATATATATATATATATATTGTGTGTGTGTGTGTGTGTGTGTGTGTGTGTGTGCGTGCGTGCGTGCGTGCGTGCGTGCGTGCGTGCGCGTGTATGTGTGTGCAATATTCATACATATAATGTATATAAAATAATGTATATAAATACAAATTAAGTCCAAAGTGACATTCATGACAAATGCATGTACACTAATCTCAGATGTCAAATGATGAGAAAATTCGTATAGGCGTCGCCTCCATGTAAATTGCAATCAACTGAACGTGTGAACCGTTACACCTGCTGTGGGCAGAAAGAGTACGTCAATCCTGTGATCCGTTATTCTATGCGTGCCAAATGCTGACGGAAAAATAACTCGCTCAATCTGAGCTTGATTTGAAAAAAAGTTCTCTGCGTATTTATTTCTTTAGTTCACGACATTATTTTGTTCAATGTGGTATTGTATATTGTAACTAGGTTTTTAAAACTTTGTTTGAAATTCTTTTTGTAAATTATATGCTAAGAAGCCGTGCCTCGTATGCTTTCTGATTATCATGATTCTTCGGCGCACCATGCATTTCTATGCACCGACCTTGACCGCAGCTGAAAATACGACTGACGGCCAAGCCCAAGCCTACGAAGGAAGGCAGTCGAAATACACGGAGAGAAGATACGATATTGGATAAAATTAATCATAGACAGCCCGATTACTACAAAATTAAGGTTTGTTGATTTCAGACCAGCACATCTACCAAATAACATTGGACCTTTTCTTTTCACTATAAATGTTATGACTTCATTTCAACTTTCTGTCTAATCCTAGTCCTATCTCTTAGTCTAGACGGGCCCAATTCGGCCTATGGTCGTATGGACGTTATGTCCCAAGTCACATATGTCCTAGTCTCCTAGATGATAATTGTTTATGTCCTAAATTTATTATTATGTTTTTATGTTATTTTTGCACTTTAGTTATTTTATGTTAAATACATCTGTGAACACTAATGCTGACACTCTTTGGACTTTGTAGAACATTCCAAGTCCATTGCTGCTGCATATTTTAACTGTTATTTAGACGTCTTAGACTTAGTCTTAGCATCTTGTTTTTGGGACATATCGTCCACAATATTTGGGACGTAAGTGACTTGGGACATAAGCGACTAGGGACATCAGTCTATAACTCCCCAATTCTAGATCTAGTTCGACGTCATTAGTCTTCTGCCTGGTTATAATTTTGTGACGTGTCTGGCAGTCTCTGATTCTGAGTCATATAATTTAAATAAAATATTACTCCGATGCTAGTCTACAGGTTGCACATTTACCCCCTCTGGTGGTCTTAGACACGAAATAGAAGGGATCACTGGTTTTTAGTGTCTACCTCTGATGTACCCTGGAAACAAATTTAAATGACTAGGTCCCCACTAGCAAGATTAGATAACCCCACCATGTCCCATTACTATGATTACTGGCTTAGACCTAATATCTGAAAAAGAGTGAACATCTCTTCTTTATTTTTTGCATACATTTGGGTTTTGTATACTCTCCTTTCCCTTATTTTTGTTCTACGTTTTGTTGCTTAACTTATGATTATTCAAGACCTGTTTGAACAGCATGGATTCAGGTTTGGTAGCCAGGGGATGCATTTGGGCGTCCTTATATGTGTGACAGTGTCCCCCCTATCTGTCAAATCATAGATCAGCCCTTATAATAATTGCCTCATTTGTTCTAGATGTCGGGTGACCCAGTGCTGAAGGAAGGATGGCTTCAGAAGTATAGCAGTAAGTGGCTGTCAGGATCACTTTTCTCTGTGACCCTTTCATCAGTCTTCCAAATTATACCAAATAAGAGTTTGTTTTATAAAGTGGACATTTTTGTTGAGATCATTGAGGGACAATACACAGCCAGATTAACTGTGTCGGTGTATCAACACTGTTCATCTGTCCAAGATACCAGAAATGGCAGTTTTGTAGGTCTGTTTGTAAATAGGTTATTTTATGAATGATTATCAGGAAACCATTTATATGTTTGAATAACTGAATGTGTAGTTTTCAAATGGTACCACGATCACTGGACTCAAGTGAGCAGTAAAGGTTCCTGCAACTGTCTTGGTAGACCAAACAGAGTAAATACTTTCAATGATTTTAACAACCTTAAGTGCCCTTAAATTATCCATGCGTATTACTTAGATTATTCAGAGTACAAAATTGAGTGCTATTCTTGATGGGGTACCACAACTGAGGAAAAAGTGTTTAACTATACATTACACGTTATGCCTATGGCTGTTTGTTCACCTTATTGTGTTTGTTTGTGCACAGAAGGCTTTATGTCTGATTCATGGAAGTTCGTGTTTGTGCGTCTATACAAAGACTCCAACTTCTGTTGGTTCCGCAGTGAATCAGACAGAGAAGTGAAAGGTTATGTCAACCTGACGGTGAGTGTCAGCACTCGCAGTCCTCTTTGACATTTGTGTCATGTAGTCTATAGCAGTGTGCTAAAACCAGTGTTTTAAACCAGTACTTTAATTTAAAAAATGACCTATATAGTTTCTATACATTGTTTATATAATCTAAATATTTTATTTAGTTACATATTGAAAAAAATTGCATATTATGGTGGCATACATTTTATAATGTATGTGTCTGAATGGCTATGGATATATATATATATATATATATATATATATATATATATATATTATATACATGTACTTGTATTGAAACTATATATTGACATTGTTTAAAAATGGATCAACCTTTTTATAATATCTCTCTCTTTCTCTCTCTCTCTCTATATATATATATATTATATATATATATATATAATATATATATATATATATATAATATATATATATATATATATATATATATATAATAATATATATATTTTTTATAATATATATTTATTATAAAAAGGTTCACCCCATTTAAATATCTGTCAACAGTTAGATGTTATCTTATACCTAACAACAATTACCAGTAAATATACAGACAATGGATGAGACAGTAATGTAAACATCACTGTAGTTACAATGAGTGGCAATGTAATTGTAACCATACTCAGATTTTAATTGTAACCAGTTACATATATGTGACGGTTAGTAAATATGTGACTATCTACAGTAAGAAAGTGATTGTGTTGCTTCAGCAAGTGTGTAACTTCCTGGCCCTGGGGGCGTATGCACGCGCCATCCCCTCCTGTCCCAATGCACCCTCTGGCAGCAGGATTGACCATCTCATAGCATTTCCGGAGAAACCCAAAAAGAAAAGCAAAGTCTACTTCTTTTCATGCAGCTCTGATGACGAAATGGCGTACGTATCAATAATTAATAGATTCATGTTTTATGCAGAACTGTTTACTTGTGTCTGTGCAAAGGTAATTACATTTATCTTGTCCTTATACCTTGTAAATTTTCTCATGTGCCAAAAAGTTGTAGTGCAGCATCTTTCATACCTGCTGTCTTACTTCCTCAGTGGTTAATCCACTAGGTCGTCTTACTTCCTCAGTGGTTAATCCACTAGGTTGTCTTACTTCCTCAGTGGTTATTCCACTAGGTTGTCTTACTTCCTCAGTGGTTATCCACTAGGTTGTCTTACTTCCTCAGTGGTTACTCCACTAGGTTGTCTTACTTCCTCAGTGGTTAATCCACTAGGTCGTCTTACTTCCTCAGTGGTTATCCACTAGGTTGTCTTACTTCCTCAGTGGTTACTCCACTAGGTTGTCTTACTTCCTCAGTGGTTACCCACTGGTGTTTACTTCCTTGGTTTTACCACTAGGTTGTCTTACTTCCTCAGTGGTTACTCCACTAGGTTGTCTTACTTCCTCAGTGGTTAATCCACTAGGTCATCTTACTTCCTCAGTGGTTAATCCACTAGGATGTCTTACTTCCTCAGTGGTTAATCCACTAGGTTGTCTTACTTCCTCAGTGGTTAATCCACTAGGATGTCTTACTTCCTCACTGGTTAATCCACTAGGATGTCTTACTTCCTCAGTGGTTACTCCACTAGGCTGTCGTACTTCCTCAATGGTTATTCCACTGGGCTGTCTTACTTCCTCAATGGTTACTCCACTATGCTGTCTTACTTCCTCACTGGTTAATCCACTAGGCTGTCGTACTTCCTCAGTGGTTACTCCACTAGGATGTCTTACTTCCTCAGTGGTTAATCCACTAGGTTGTCTTACTTCCTCAGTGGTTAATCCACTAGGTTGTCTTACTTCCTCAGTGGTTACTCCACTAGGTCATCTTACTTCCTCAGTGGTTAATCCACTAGGTTGTCTTACTTCCTCAGTGGTTACTCCACTAGGCTGTCTTACTTCCTCAGTGGTTAATCCACTAGGCTGTCTTACTTCCTCAGTGGTTATTCCACTAGGCTGTCTTACTTCCTCAGTGGTTACTCCACTAGGTTGTCTTACTTCCTCAGTGGTTACTCCACTAGGCTGTCTTACTTCCTCAGTGGTTATTCCACTAGGTTGTCTTACTTCCTCAGTGGTTAATCCACTAGGCTGTCTTACTTCCTCAGTGGTTATTCCACTAGGATGTCTTACTTCCTCAGTGGTTATTCCATTAGGGTGTCTTACTTCCTCAATGGTTGTTTCACCAGGTTGTCTTAAGGTGACTGTTTCCTGCATCTTTTGCAGCCCAGTAATCAATGGCTAAGTGTACTATTTATTTAATTTACATTATCTTTCTGCAATGTTGATCAGCACAGAGTTTGATAACAAATAAGCTTATGTGTACATGTGTTATATCCTTTAAATCTAGGTGGAACAAACAGTTTTAATTTTCTGGTTGTTCTTTGGCAGATGCCAAATATTGGCATACTGACCGTGTAGTCTGCAAGTGATCATGTAGACAGTAGACATATACATACTACTATTATCACCTAATCAGTTGTCAACGTGTCGTCTGTGGCTTTCAGGTCCTGGCAGCAGGCTGTGCTTAGTACGGTAAGTGAACAGTGCTCTTTATTCTTTCATATTATTATTGAAGATACACACATCAGAAACATAGTATTATGAGCGTTAGATAAATATGTCACCTGCAACACATAAATTAAATTGTAGTATCTAAACTAGATGTGTACTCCTTTAACAGTTAAAGGAGTACACATCTATATTGCCATTTTTAGTTCCTTGGCCGAATGTCCAATGAACGTATGGTATCACTTTGCGTGTGCCATCTGCCATGCGCCGTAAGCTCCCATATCTCAGAAACCATTGAGGGTCTGTTTTAATAATTTGGCCTAGACATACCTTAAGATACTGCTACTATGCACGTGAAATATTTATTCGGTTGGATCATTCTCAGCCTGGGCTGGCTGGGTGAAGTGGTAGTAGTATCAGGTAATCATCTTCACTAAATACCACTAATGACCAGTCCTGTTGCTGCATTCACACAATTGGGCTGGGTGTGCCTGTGTGGTTTAAAGATATAATGTCATCTGTAAGTGACAAACACAGAAAATTTATATTCTGTACCACTAAAGTGAAAATTCATACACTTGATTGATATTGTCTGCTGTATGTCTGGTCATCTCATATGAATAACCAGATAAAATGCCAATTACATGATTTACCAAAACATGTTTCACTCATAATAACCAAACCAGTGTATAGTCCAAATGACTTCAGGGGCCATTTTTAAAATTCATGCTGTTACATCATTTATACTGTATATTTACAGGAGATTTTGTGTAATCTTAATGAGGAAGCAAGTCTGCTACAGCCATTGTTTATGATGGCTCCACCACAAGTCCTGGCTCCACCACAGGTCCTTGCTCCACCACAGGTCCAGGCTCCACCACAGGTCCTCGCTCCACCACAGGTCCTTGCTCCACCACAGGTCCTGGCTCCACCACAGGTCCTCGCTCCACCACAGGTCCTCACTCCACCACAGGTCCTGGCTCCACCACAGGTCCTCGCCCCACCACAGGTCCTCGCTCCACCATAGGTCCTCGCTCCACCACAGGTCCTCGCTCCACCACAGGTCCTCGCTCTGCCACATGTCCTGGCTCCATCACAGGTCCTGGCTCCACCACAGGTCCTGGCTCCACCACAGGTCCTGGCTCCACCACAGGTCCTGGCTCCACCACAGGTCCTGGCTCCATGGGGCACATGTTTACAATTCACACAACCCACACTTAATGTTTACAACTACAGGTGCTTTAGCTTGTCACATGTCTGATGACTGGATGTCCTGAGATATAATGTCAGAATAGTTTAAATAACATCCACAACTAATTGATTACATTGTAACACATTATAAATATAATTGATTTAAACATGCATGACAACTTCACAAATGTTTAGCTAAACTCAGTGATGAATTGGCCAAATTCGTCAGTCATTGGCAATTGATTTTGATGCTGATTATGTATGCTCCTATGTGTCTTCTCATACAATTATGTGGGGCGCCATGCCACTTGTCTTACAGTAGTGTTTCTTACTACGCCAACTCATACAATTATGTGGGGCGCCATGCCACTTGTCTTACAGTAGTGTTTCTTACTACGCCAACTCATACAATGATGTGGGGCGCCATGCCACTTGTCTTACAGTAGTGTTTCTTACTACGCCAACTCATACAATGATGTGGGGCGCCATGCCACTTGTCTTACAGTAGTGTTTCTTACTACGCCAACTCATACAATTATGTGGGGCGCTATGCCACTTGTCTTACAGTAGTGTTTCTTACTACGCCAACTCATACAATTATGTGGGGCGCTATGCCACTTGTCTTACAGTAGTGTTTCTTACTACGCCAACTCATACAATTATGTGGGGCGTTATGCCACTTGTCTTACAGTAGTGTTTCTTACTACGCCAACTCATACAATTATGTGGGGCGCCATGCCACTTGTCTTACAGTAGTGTTTCTTACTACGCCAACTCATACAATGATGTGGGGCGCCATGCCACTTGTCTTACAGTAGTGTTTCTTACTACGCCAACTCATACAATGATGTGGGGCGTTATGCCACTTGTCTTACAGTAGTGTTTCTTACTACGCCAACTCATACAATTATGTGGGGCGTTATGCCACTTGTCTTACAGTAGTGTTTCTTACTACGCCAACTCATACAATTATGTGGGGCGCTATGCCACTTGTCTTACAGTAGTGTTTCTTACTACGCCAACTCATACAATTATGTGGGGCGTTATGCCACTTGTCTTACAGTAGTGTTTCTTACTACGCCAACTCATACAATGATGTGGGGCGCTATGCCACTTGTCTTACAGTAGTGTTTCTTACTATGCCAACTCATACAATTATGTGGGGCGCTATGCCACTTGTCTTACAGTAGTGTTTCTTACTACGCCAACTCATACAATTAAAACTGCATACAATTAGCAGAGGGCAGTTTGATATAAGAAATATTTGTCCATGTGTGGTATTGAAAGCACGTTTTGGTTTGGGCCCTTTAAGTTACCCCAGACGCCATCGTCATCAGCAGCACAGCCAGCGCCATCTGGAGGGATGCCAGCATATGCAGCAGCGCCACCTAGTGTGCCGCCACCAAGTACGCTTGGTTATCCTCCTGGAGGGGCGCCGACTGCCCCTGCACCACACCCCTCTGCACCGCCCCCTGTGGGCTTTGACATGACTGCTATGGGAGGTGGAGGTAGGTCACAGCTGACATGGACGGGGTCAACTGATGTCAGCCAGTTGTGCATCACATGGTGTGTGTGGAAACAAGGCAACTGTTCGTTGTGGTGTAGCTAAGATAATTTGCAATTACAATCAAAACAACTGACATTGAAAGTGGCAAAAACAACTGAGAAAACATTATTACAAATATTAACTACCCCCCCCCCGGGTAACATTGTTTAAGGCAACCATGTCTGGTCCCTTAGCCAGAATCAGTGTTTCAAACTCAGGGAGGGGTAATATTAGTATTCGGATGTTTGCTGAATGACATCTACATCATCCAATTTGTTGTTTTAGTTATAGAAACAACACCAGTATGGGCAGGAACTGGCCAGCGAAGTTGACTATTTAGTATTTGAATGTTTTATAAACAGTTGATTCACACTGCTAATAATTCCTTGGGCTGGTTAAATTCAATTCAGCAGTATACTTTCAATAATTATATATTATCTATGCTCGTATTAAGATAATTATACTGATGAATATTAATAATTCAGCAACATATGCGGTGTGTTTACAACTTTACAGTGAGTGCTGGAGTTTACCATCAAGTGACTCCTCAAATTTGACTGATTGTTTTTCCTTTCAGGAGCTCCACCGCCATATTCCCCCTACCCTGCCAGCAGTCAACCCTACCCCGCGACCATGCCTCCAGCCCAAGGACTGCCGCCCTACGCCGCACAATCATATTCACACCAACCATATCCACAGCAACCTGTGCCACAGCAACCGATGCCACCACAACCATACCCGCAACAACCGTATCCACAGCATTCATTCCCGCAGCAACCATATCCACAGCAACCATATCCACAGCAACCGTTTCCACAGCAACCAAATCAACAGCCGGGATATCGGCAACAACCGTATCAGCAACAATATCCTCAGGGAGCAGGTAGTTTATTTGGTT
Organism: Ridgeia piscesae; assembly: GCA_025642075.2. Taxonomy (NCBI): domain Eukaryota; kingdom Metazoa; phylum Annelida; class Polychaeta; order Sabellida; family Siboglinidae; genus Ridgeia; species Ridgeia piscesae. The sequence goes on from JAODUO010000626.1 coordinate 29,102, forward strand.
CTTACAAACTTTTACATGGTTTCACAGAATCTAATTCACTCATTGCATTTACCTGGTGTAGCCATATGAAACATTGATTCATTTTGTCAACAACACTTGTATTTAGATGTACAACTGATGCTATATTATAACTGTTTGAGATAATGTGAATACATTTGTGAGCTCTATCCAGCTTCATGTTGATGTTGTCGTGTTCTCTCAGTGATGTCTGTGTCTGTCAGGTTACCAGCAGCCGTACCAACAAGCAAGCACTGTCCATGTGCAGCCACAGACGGTTGTTATTCCTCAGCACAAGAAGAAAGGTGGCAAAGGTTACGGCAAAATGGCGGCAGGTTGGTTATTTAAGTCATCTTTTCACTGTCACTTTTCACCAGTATTTATTTAGACAGTGAAACTTGCCGTGCTGTTTGGAAATGTATTTATTGAAACTGCACGGACAATGGCAGGGTCAGTTGGTAATTATGGTTATCCTGAACTCATCAGGCGTTATGCAGTTCTCTCCTTGTGGTTGCGAATGGATGTTATAATAACTTGTGTGTATAGACCCAACCAATTGGCGTTTGTTTCCCTTTAAGACATTTAGAAAGTAACATATATATGTATGTATTATTATATGCTTTTGCCATATGCTCATGACAAGTGTTACCAGCATGTATCAACATTACACTGTAGTCAGTATTTTCTATTATTTTCAACTATTTGTAATGAAATAATTTATTAAATAACTCTAATTTTTTTACTTTATTTTACATACATATTTTATGTTTAAATAAATTTATTAAGTAACCAAATTCATGTGTCAACCTGGGACAACAAAAATCTGTAAAATCATGAGAGAGAAAACGTAAAAGTTACAAAACAAATCTCCACAAAGTGTAAAATTATCAATGCCAAAATAAACACAATTTTGGTATTTAGGCACTGCCATAGTGTCCATTCGAATGTTATACACCTGATATTAACACATTCACATCGCAGGAACAAATGACGCACCAAATACGGTAAATTCCCAACTTTGATGGCATGATTATTTCACTTAGAATCTGTTTCCAGTCACCCTGGTAACGGCCCACATACCCTTTTGCTTCCTTGTAGCCTGGTCAGTCTATCTCATCCAAAATTTGTTTTGTCAAAATCATAAATATGCGTAAGGATTGCTTCTACATTGATAGTACACATGCTGAAGCTGTGTTGTTCCTTGCAGGGCTGGCTGGTGGAGTGGTGGCGGGCTATGCGGCCCACAAAGTGATGGGGGGGATTGGGGGAGGCCTATTTGGACACGGCGGTGGATGGGGAGGGAGCTGGTCCTCCGGCAGCTGGGGAAGTTATGGAAGCGGTGGCAGTTGTGGGAGTTTTGGTGGATTTGACTAGGAAGAATTTAGGGAATACGACATCATCTCAACTCATCAAGTCAGACCTCCCTGGTAATGTCAACATCGGCAGCCATTCTAGATATCATCAGTGGCGAATCTCTGATGTCACATTGCTCAGTGTCAGACAGCTGGGTCACCATTCTGGGTTGGTAGATGCTTGCACAAAGGTGGCAACTTCTAAGGCATTTCCTTAGTGAGAACAAATACAGTAAACCTGAGATATAATCAATCTCTTGATTGCCACATACACACACACACACACACACACACACACACACACACACACACACACACACACACACACACACACACACACACACACACACACACACACACACACACACACACACACACACACACACACACACACACACACACACACACACACACACACACACACACACACACACACACACACACATACATAAATCTAACATTTATCACCAACTGAGTCATGTACTTTTAGAAAAGTGGTATTCCCTTGATGCTAGTTGACTGTCTTACTGGTGCTAGACAGTTTATTCACATTTTAGAAATGAAGATATGTAACAAAAGTGATCATGTAACAAAAGTGATCATGAGATCAAAATATCAATCCAGGCCTACATTTTACATTGTTGGTTCTATATCATTTCAGTGGGTTTTATCCATAGGTTTAATTGTACTTTTTATCCGAACATTTGTTATAAAAATTCATTGTATGCACAGAAATTCAAAAAGTTACCTCTTTACAGTATACGTATGTATGAGCAATTTTCAACGTATGGTCTTGCTGCTGTTTTGGGAGAAGGAAAATGTCAGCTCTCTCATTGTCGAGAGTACAGTGGGTTTCATTATCGAGAATACAGTGGGTTTCATTATCGAGAGTACAGTGGGTTTCATTATCGAGAGTACAGTGGGTTTCATTATCGAGAATACAGTGGGTTTCATTATCGAGAGTACAGTGGGTTTCATTATCGAGAGTACAGTGGGTTTCATTATCGAGAGTACAGTGGGTTTCATTATCGAGAGTACAGTGGGTTTCATTATCGAGAGTACAGTGGGTTTCATTATCGAGAATACAGTGGGTTTCATTATCGAGAGTACAGTGGGTTTCATTATCGAGAATACAGTGGGTTTCATTATCGAGAGTACAGTCGGTTTCATTATCGAGAATACAGTGGGTTTCATTATCGAGAGTACAGTGGGTTTCATTATCGAGAGTACAGTGGGTTTCATTATCGAGAGTACAGTAGGTTTCATTATCGAGAGGTCAGTGGGTTTCATTATCGAGAATACAGTGGGTTTCATTATCGAGAATACAGTGGGTTTCATTATCGAGAATACATTGGGTTTCATTATCGAGAATACAGTGGGTTTCTATAGGTGAATAACTTGCTCAGTATCAGAGATTTATTTTATGCACAATCACATTGCCGCCTTTTACATATTTTGTGCCATAAATACAACCTTTTAGGCCAGTCAGTTAGTCATTCCAGTTATCACTTTGACAGTGTTTAAATGGAAATGTCAAGTTTATGCTAATATATAATGTTATATTTTAACATCACAACGCAATTATACTAAGTGTGATTAGTAATACTAAGTGTTGCTAATCACACACTATCTAATCACTGATGCGTATCTGTTGCTGGTATGAATTTGGAGTGTGTTTTGGAAGAGACCGTCAGATCTCACAAACACTTATCAGGTAGTCTGAGACATGTGATCACATTAAGCAGACGAACCATATGTACCATTGACTGCTTTAAGTGCTAATTCAGTGAATCAAAATATGTGGTGTGTGTATGCATACTTGAAACCAATTCTAACTGTGTGTACAGTTTGTGTTTAGCTTTTCTCCTAGTAATAACTGATGGCTGTAGTATATGCAAATGGGTGTGTACAAAGAACAAAATGTCTAGGATGATCTTATCTCTGTGCTGTTAACTGGTGCAATAAATTGAAGGTGGACATTTGAAGCATTTATTTTACATGCTCCTTGAATAATTGCCACATATTATTATGATGTATGGAGCTTTTGTTTTGACACCTCCATGTTTTCAATTCGAGACTACAGATATAAACTGATGTTGCTGATTTGTAATCAAGAATGGGTAATACCGGTATGTCTTGCAAAGAAAATTATTATTTAAAAAAAAAATTCTTTGAAATCATGCAATTTAATAGAAGTGCAATTAATACAATGTATGTGTAGACATATTCTAGTAATAATTTGTGTTCATATTAGTTTGGGGTCACATTATTAACAAGGTTAAATAGCGTTTTAAAGAAACTAAAATTCAACATGTACATATTGCCTAAAACAATATTGGAAGTAAGGTACCTGGTATACACTAATACAATGTACAGTGATAAACATGGTATTGTCTACATTATCACCCGCAAGAAGTTGTCATTAATTAAGATGATTAATTGAGTGCTCAAATGATTTGTAGTTCACTTGGAAAGGGTAACAGTTGTGTTTGAATGTCTCCTGTAATGTGTTCTGTATAGGTGTGTATGTCAGATTGTCTACTGTCTCACCAGTGACCTGTTTTCAGACATTTGTCTTGGAGACATGTTGTCAGGAACCAGTGTATTAACATGTGTGCACGAAGTCTTTTGTAGTTATTATGTGTTCTATATTCAGTAGCACTGTTTGTGTTATTTATGTATAATTATACTAATTATTATCTCATGTACACATACATACAAACATGTACATACATGAGCACAGCATATGGTGGTTTGTCTAATAATTATTTGGAAATGTTAAATGAAGCTGTCAGAAAGAACAAAGTCAAATGCCAAGTCTGAATTGGGATAACAGTTTTATATGTTGCTATTTGCACCTTATCATGTTCCTACAAAGCAACACACATTTATTAAAAAAGCAGTAATTTAATACCTGAACACATCATTGTTATTAAACATAATATAATTAAACCTGCCATCAAACATAGCCGCCCATATTGGCTACAAAAACTAGCAATTTGGTCCTCATTTTTAAATACTAGAATAAATATTTGATGGGACACAGCTCAACAAATTGCACATAATAAGCCAAAAACTACTCACAATTTTAATAATGTGACCATGAAATGTTAATGAAATATTGACAATTATAAACACAGTTGCTGTTTGCGGTTCAAAGTGTTGATGAGACCTAAACACAATTAGTACCTGATTGAGCAGACATCTTGCTAATGCAGCGTAAATACTGCCTCCAGCACGACAGGATGACTTACTGTAACGTAGAGCAGACAACAGTTTTACAGTCATGTTCTCCTTTCCCATCAGATATGAATGCAAATCAATCCTTATGCTGTCTATATTAATGCATTCAATTGGTATTCCCTGCAGTTCTGGTAAATAATCTCTCTCACTCGCCCTCTCACTCGCCCTCCCTCACATACAATACGACCAGCAACATGCTTTTTATAGACTCATGCAACTCTTTTTAGTCCTGCAATATGCTCTATTTGTGGAGTCACACAACACTTGAGTCATGCAACTCTCATTCAGACTCCCTCCCTTCCTGCCTCCACCCTCCATGGCTGAAGCTGTGGGGTCATGCAACACCCAATCTCTTTGTTGAGTCATATAACACATTCTGTGGGGTCGTGCAACACCCAACCTCTTTGTTGAGTCATATAACACATTCTGTGGGGTCGTGCAACACCCAACCTCTTTGTTGAGTCATATAACACATTCTGTGGGGTCGTGCAACACCCAACCTCTTTGTTGAGTCATATAACACATTCTGTGGGGTCGTGCAACACCCAACCTCTTTGTTGAGTCATATAACACATTCTGTGGGGTCGTGCAACACCCAACCTCTTTGTTGAGTCATATAACACATTCTGTGGGGTCGTGCAACACCCAATCTCTTTGTTGAGTCATATAACACATTCTGTGGAGTCATGCATCACCCAATCTCTTTGTTGAGTCATATAACACATTCTGTGGAGTCATGCATCACACAATCTCTTTGTTGAGTCATATAACACATTCTGTGTAGTCATGCATCACTCAATCTCTTTGTTGAGTCATATAACACATTCTGCGGAGTCATGCAACACCCAATCTCTTTGTTGAGTCATATAACACATTCTGCGGAGTCATGCAACACCCAATCTCTTTGTTGAGTCATATAACACATTCTGCGGAGTCATGCAACACCCAATCTCTTTGTTGAGTCATATAACACATTCTGCGGAGTCATGCAACACCCAATCTCTTTGTTGAGTCATATAACACATTCTGCGGAGTCATGCAACACCCAATCTCTTTGTTGAGTCATATAACACATTCTGCGGAGTCATGCAACACCCAATCTCTTTGTTGAGTCATATAACACATTCTGCGGAGTCATGCAACACCCAATCTCTTTGTTGAGTCATATAACACATTCTGCGGAGTCATGCAACACCCAATCTCTTTGTTGAGTCATATAACACATTCTGCGGAGTCATGCAACACCCAATCTCTTTGTTGAGTCATATAACACATTCTGCGGAGTCATGCAACACCCAATCTCTTTGTTGAGTCATATAACACATTCTGCGGAGTCATGCAACACCCAATCTCTTTGTTGAGCCATATAATACATTCTGTGGGGTCATGCAACGCTGGAGTCACACAATATTTTCTTGAAGTCGTACAATAATATGTCAGCATCAAGTCATTTAACATCAATGTGTCATGGAATCGTGTAACATTATCTCAGTGTGAACCTCATGATGTGTATGTCAGGACTTCGGTACGTGACGTCCTGCCTGCTCAGTGGGATTTCTTCAACTGTGAAACTCTCATGAATTAGCTACAAGAGAGAAAGTGAAAGTGCATCAGGCGTGACTGCTCTACTTTTGGGGCACAACTAATAGTAATACCATCCCACACTTTGACCTGGTCACAAGAATATCTACAATCCCAGTCTCACTCACAAACAATGGTGAGGCCCCTAGACCCCAGCCTCTCGTATAACAGCTAGGGCCCTAGAACCCCAGCCTTTCATATAACCGCTAGGGCCCTGGAATCCCAGCCTCATAACAGCTAGGGCCCTAGAACCCCAGCCTTTCATATAATGGCTAGGGTGCTAGACCCCAGCCTCTCATATAATGGCTAGGGACATAGAACCCCAGCCTCGTATAACGGCTAGGGTGCTAAACCCCAGCCTCTCATATAATGGCTAGGGACATAGAACCCCAGCCTCGTATAATGGCTAGGGTGCTAGACCCCAGCCTCTCATATAATGGCTAGGGTGCTAGACCCCAGCCTCTCATATAATGGCTAGGGTGCTAGACCCCAGCCTCTCATATAATGGCTAGGGTGCTAGACCCCAGCCTCTCATATAATGGCTAGGGTGCTAGACCCCAGCCTCTCATATAATGGCTAGGGTGCTAGACCCCAGCCTCTCATATAATGGCTAGGGTGCTAGACCCCAGCCTCTCATATAATGGCTAGGGTGCTAGACCCCAGCCTCTATATAATGGCTAGGGTGCTAGACCCCAGCCTCTCATATAATGGCTAGGGTGCTAGACCCAGCCTCTCATATAATGGCTAGGGTGCTAGACCCCAGCCTCTCATATAATGGCTAGGGTGTAGACCCCAGCCTCTCATATAATGGCTAGGGTGCTAGACCCCAGCCTCTCATATAATGGCTAGGGTGCTAGACCCCAGCCTCGTATAATGGCTAGGGTGCTAGACCCCAGCCTCTCATATAATGGCTAGGGTGCTAGACCCCAGCCTCTCTATAATGGCTAGGGTGCTAGACCCCAGCCTCTCATATAATGGCTAGGGTGCTCTCCTATAATGGCTAGGGTGCTAGACCCCAGCCTCTCATATAATGGCTAGGGTGCTAGACCCCAGCCTCTCATATAATGGCTAGGGTGCTAGACCCCAGCCTCTCGTATAATGGCTAGGGTGCTAGACCCCAGCCTCTCATATAATGGCTAGGGTGCTAGACCCCAGCCTCTCGTATAATGGCTAGGGTGCTAGACCCCAGCCTCTCATATAATGGCTAGGGTGCTAGACCCCAGCCTCTCCTATAATGGCTAGGGTGCTAGACCCCAGCCTCTCATATAATGGCTAGGGTGCTAGACCCCAGCCTCTCTATAATGGCTAGGGTGCTAGACCCCAGCCTCTCATATAATGGCTAGGGTGCTAGACCCCAGCCTCTCTATAATGGCTAGGGTGCTAGACCCCAGCCTCTCATATAATGGCTAGGGTGCTAGACCCCAGCCTCTCGTATAATGGCTAGGGTGCTAGACCCCAGCCTCTCATATAATGGCTAGGGTGCTAGACCCCAGCCTCTCATATAATGGCTAGGGTGCTAGACCCCAGCCTCTCATATAATGGCTAGGGTGCTAGACCCCAGCCTCTCATATAATGGCTAGGGTGCTAGACCCCAGCCTCTCTATAATGGCTAGGGTGCTAGACCCCAGCCTCTCATATAATGGCTAGGGTGCTAGACCCCAGCCTCTCATATAATGGCTAGGGTGCTAGACCCCAGCCTCTCATATAATGGCTAGGGTGCTAGACCCCAGCCTCTCATATAATGGCTAGGGTGCTAGACCCCAGCCTCTCTATAATGGCTAGGGTGCTAGACCCCAGCCTCTCATATAATGGCTAGGGTGCTAGACCCCAGCCTCTCTATAATGGCTAGGGTGCTAGACCCCAGCCTCTCATATAATGGCTAGGGTGCTAGACCCCAGCCTCTCACACAATAGTAACATTGTTGGCATTCTCTGAGTTCTGGTAAATTGAAGTGTCCACAATGAAGCTCCAGAAAACTACACCAGATGAGACATGGAAACACTGACATCTCATAAGGTGGCAGGTTCTATAAGATATTGTTTTATTTCTTTGCACTGTAAAGAAAAACTGGAAATTATCCCAACTGTGTACATTACTGATTATAATAATGAAAATATCGATCTTTCCTTTAAGACTAATTTAATTTACCATGTTATTGAATATATTTTGAAAATACTTCATTTTGTATCACTGCTGTTGTGAAATTAGGTAGTATACTTGTGCATACCGTTTGCTACACCCTTCAAATTGTGAACATTCACAATCTGACATGGTTGGAATTTGCAGTTTGTACAATATTAGTTTGTCTATACCTGACTATGAGGCCAACAACTCAAGCAGTAGGAATCAGTGACAGGACAACATTGTGAGAACTTGCATTCACACAAGAGTGACATAACTGGATAAGAAGAGAATATGCCATGTGTCTACCATATACAAACCTTGAAGAAGTTCTTCTCAAGTTCAGGTTTGTTGCCTGTAGTTCTCTCTTCATAACAACACAGTGTTATAGTCCTACTGCTTGACAACTTCACAACTGTATCAACTAGAGGCTCAAGAGACTGAAACAAAGAAAATAATCATTACAGAAAGAAAACAACTACAATGAAATCATATACACCTTGTAGTATGCAATGATTCCTTCACCAAGGCCCTCTTCATTTCTCTGAGTTCCTCCCAGTTTCTCTGTTCTTGGTCCCACTAGTGTCTCTTCTAGTTTCTCCCAGTGTATCTGTCTCCGATCTGCTCTGTCACCTTGCTGGGGTGTGTAAGAGCAAATCCACGCCCATAAAAGATGGGGCACTGTTTCTATTAAAATACACCAGGTGGCAGGATGTATGATGCATGCAAACATACAGAATGAACATTGACCACACAGTACAATAGTGCACATGCAACATGTGTAATCCCTTTCTTAGAAGATCACACATTAGGCAAAGGTACATTAGTGAGAAACAAGTCTTGTCAAGAAGGGTTCAAGTGAACACTGAGGAGGAGGAGGTTGGGGCAGTTACAACCAAGTCTTGTCAAGAAGGGTTCAAGTGAACACTGAGGAGGAGGAGGTTGGGGCAGTTACAACCAAGTCTTGTCAAGAAGGGTTCAAGTGAACACTGAGGAGGTTGGGGCAGTTGCAACCATGTCTTGTCAAGAAGGGTTCAAGTGAACACTGAGGAGGAGGTTAGGGCAGTTGCAACCAAGTCTTGTCAAGAAGGGTTCAAGTGAACACTGAGGAGGTTGGGGCAGTTGCAACCATGTCTTGTCAAGAAGGGTTCAAGTGAACACTGAGGAGGAGGTTAGGGCAGTTGCAACCAAGTCTTGTCAAGAAGGATTCAAGTGAATACTGAGGAGGAGGTTGGGGCAATTGCAACCAAATCTTGCCAAGAAGGGTTCAAGTGAACACTGAGGAGGAGGTTGGGTTAGTTGCAACCAGGTCTTGTCAAGTAGGGTTCAAGTGAATACTGAGGATGTTGGGGCAGTTACAACCAAGTCTTGTCAAGAAGGGTTCACATGAATACTGAGGAGAAGGAATTTGGAGCAGTTACAACCAAGTCTTGTCAAGAAGGGTTAAACTGAACACTGAGGAGGAGGTTGGGGCAGTTGCAACCAAGTCTTGTCAAGAAGGGTTAAACTGAACACTGAGGAGGAGGTTGGGGCAGTTGCAACAAAGTCTTGTCAAGAAGGGTTAAACTGAACACTGAGGAGGAGGTTGGGGCAGTTGCAACCAAGTCTTGTCAAGAAGGGTTAAACTGAACACTGAGGAGGAGGTTGGGGCAGTTGCAACCAAGTCTTGTCAAGAAGGGTTAAAGTGAACACTGAGGAGGAGGTTGGGGCAGTTGCAACCATCTTGTCAAGAAGGGTAAAAGTGAACACTGAGGAGGTTGGGTGAGTTGCAACCAGTCTTGTCAAGTAGGGTTCAAATGAGGAGGTTGGGGCAGTTACAACCAAGTCTTGTCAAGAAGGGTTCAAGTGAATACTGAGGAGGAGGTTGGGGCAGTTACAACCAAGTCTTGTCAAGAAGGGTTCAAGTGAATACTGAGGAGGAGGTTGGGGCAGTTACAACCAAGTCTTGTCAAGAATGGTTCAAGTGAATACTGAGGAGGAGGAGGTTGGGGCAGTTGCAACCAAGTCTTGTCAAGATGGGTTAAAGTGAATATTGAGGAGGAGGAGGTTGGGGCAGTTACAACCAAGTCTTGTCAAGAAGGGTCCAAGTGAACACTGAGGAGGAGGTTGGGGCAGTTGCAACCAAGTCTTGTCAAGAAGGGTTAAGTGCATTACGAGGAGGAGTTGGCAGTGAAAAGTCTTGTCAAGAAGGGTTGTGACATACAGGTTGGGGGTCAACCAAGTCTGTCAAGAAGGGTCAGTGAACACTGAGGAGGAGGTGGGGCAGTTCAACAGTCTTGTCAAGAAGGGTCAGTGAACACTGAGAGGAGGTGGGGCAGTTGAACACTGAAGAAGGGTGCAAGTGAAACTGAGGAGAGTGGGGTTCAACCAATCTTGTCAAGAAGGGTCCGTGAACACTGAGGAGGTGGGGCAGTTGAACAGTCTTGTCAAGAAGGGTCAGTGAACCTGAGGAGGTGGGGCAGTTGAACAGTCTTGTCAAGAAGGGTCAGTGAACACTGGGAGGTGGGGCAGTTCAACACTTGTCAAGAAGGGTCAGTGAACACTGAGGAGGAGGTGGGGAAGTGAACACTGTCAAGAATGGTCAGTGAAACTGAGGAGGAGGTTGGGGCGTTAAACCAAGTTGTAAGAAGGGTCAGTGAACACTGAGGAGGAGGTTGGGGCAGTTGCAACCAGTTTGTAAGAAGGGTCCGTGACACTGAGGAGGAGGTTGGGGCAGTTCAACCAAGTTGTAAGAAGGGTCAGTGAACACTGAGGAGGTTGGGGCAGTTCAACATGTCTTGTAAGAAGGGTCAGTGAACATTGGGAGGTTGGGGCAGTTCAACACTGAAGAAGGGTTGTGACACTAAAGATAAAATCTTGTCAAGAAGGGTCCAAGTGAACACTGAGGAGGAGGTTGGGGCAGTTGCAACCAAGTCTTGTCAAGAAGGGTCCAAGTGAACACTGAGGAGGAGGTTGGGGCAGTTGCAACCATGTCTTGTCAAGAAGGGTTCAAGTGAACACTGAGGAGGAGGTTGGGGCAGTTGCAACCATGTCTTGTCAAGAAGGGTCCAAGTGAACACTGAGGAGGAGGTTGGGGCAGTTGCAACCAAGTCTTGTCAAGAAGGGTTCAGGTGAATACTGAGTAGGAGGTTGGGGCAGTTACAACCAAGTCTTGTCAAGAAGGGTCCAAGTGAACACTGAGGAGGAGGTTGGGGCAGTTGCAACCAAGTCTTGTCAAGAAGGGTCCAAGTGAACACTGAGGAGGAGGTTGGGGCAGTTGCAACCAAGTCTTGTCAAGAAGGGTTCAAGTGAACACTGAGGAGGAGGTTGGGGCAGTTGCAACCAAGTCTTGTCAAGAAGGGTCCAAGTGAACACTGAGGAGGAGGTTGGGGCAGTTGCAACCAAGTCTTGTCAAGAAGGGTCCAAGTGAACACTGAGGAGGAGGTTGGGGCAGTTGCAACCAAGTCTTGTCAAGAAGGGTTCAAGTGAACACTGAGGAGGAGGTTGGGGCAGTTGCAACCATGTCTTGTCAAGAAGGGTTCAAGTGAATACTGAGGTGGAGGTTGGGGCCATTACAACCAAGTCTTGTCAAGAAGAGTTCAAGTGAATACTGAGGAGGAGGTTGGGGCAGTTGCAACCAAGTCTTGTCAAGAAGGGTTCAAGTGAACACTGAGGAGGAGTTGGGGCAGTTGCAACCATGTCTTGTCAAGAAGGGTTCAAGTGAACACTGAGGAGGAGGTTGGGGCAGTTGCAACCAAGTCTTGTCAAGAAGGGTTCAAGTGAACACTGAGGAGGAGGTTGGGGCAGTTACAACCAAGTCTTGTCAAGAATAGTTCAAGTGAATACTGAGGAGGAGGAGGTTGGGGCAGTTGCAACCAAGTCTTGTCAAGATGGGTTAAAGTGAACACTGAGGAGGAGGAGGTTGGGGCAGTTACAACCAAGTCTTGTCAAGAAGGGTTCAAGTGAACACTGAGGGGAGGAGGTTGGGGCAGTTACAACCAAGTCTTGTCAAGAAGGGTTCAAGTGAACACTGAGGAGGTTGGGGCAGTTGCAACCATGTCTTGTCAAGAAGGGTTCAAGTGAACACTGAGGAGGAGGTTAGGGCAGTTGCAACCAAGTCTTGTCAAGAAGGGTTCAAGTGAATACTGAGGAGGAGGTTGGGGCAGTTGCAACCAAGTCTTGTCAAGAAGGGTTCAAGTGAACACTGAGGAGGAGGTTAGGGCAGTTGCAACCATGTCTTGTCAAGAAGGGTTCAAGTGAACACTGAGGAGGAGGTTAGGGCAGTTGCAACCAAGTCTTGTCAAGAAGGATTCAAGTGAATACTGAGGAGGAGGTTGGGGCAGTTGCAACCATGTCTTGTCAAGAAGGGTTCAAGTGAACACTGAGGAGGAGGTTGGGGCAGTTGCAACCATGTCTTGTCAAGAAGGGTTCAAGTGAACACTGAGGAGGAGGTTGGGGCAGTTGCAACCAAGTCTTGTCAAGAAGGGTTCAAGTGAACACTGAGGAGGAGGAGGTTGGGGCAGTTACAACCAAGTCTTGTCAAGAAGGGTTCAAGTGAACACTGAGGAGGTTGGGGCAGTTGCAACCATGTCTTGTCAAGAAGGGTTCAAGTGAACACTGAGGAGGAGGTTAGGGCAGTTGCAACCAAGTCTTGTCAAGAAGGATTCAAGTGAATACTGAGGAGGAGGTTGGGGCAATTGCAACCAAATCTTGCCAAGAAGGGTTCAAGTGAACACTGAGGAGGAGGTTGGGGCAGTTGCAACCATGTCTTGTCAAGAAGGGTTCAAGTGAACACTGAGGAGGAGGTTAGGGCAGTTGCAACCAAGTCTTGTCAAGAAGGGTTCAAGTGAACACTGAGGAGGTTGGGGCAGTTGCAACCACGTCTTGTCAAGAAGGGTTCAAGTGAACACTGAGAAGGAGGTTGGGGCAGTTGCAACCAAGTCTTGTCAAGAAGGGTTCAGGTGAATACTGAGGAGGAGGTTGGGGCAATTGCAACCAAATCTTGCCAAGAAGGGTTCAAGTGAACACTGAGGAGGAGGTTGGGGCAGTTGCAACCATGTCTTGTCAAGAAGGGTTCAAGTGAACACTGAGGAGGAGGTTGGGGCAGTTGCAACCAAGTCTTGTCAAGAAGGGTTCAAGTGAACACTGAGGAGGTTGGGGCAGTTGCAACCATGTCTTGTCAAGAAGGGTTCAAGTGAACACTGAGGAGGAGGTTAGGGCAGTTGCAACCAAGTCTTGTCAAGAAGGATTCAAGTGAATACTGAGGAGGAGGTTGGGGCATTGCAACCAAATCTTGCAAGAAGGGTTCAAGTGAACACTGAGGAGGAGGTTGGGGCAGTTGCAACCATGTCTTGTCAAGAAGGGTTCAAGTGAACACTGAGGAGGAGGTTGGGGCAGTTGCAACCAAGTCTTGTCAAGAAGGGTTCAAGTGAACACTGAGGAGGTTGGGGCAGTTGCAACCATGTCTTGTCAAGAAGGGTTCAAGTGAACACTGAGGAGGAGGTTAGGGCAGTTGCAACCAAGTCTTGTCAAGAAGGATTCAAGTGAATACTGAGGAGGAGGTTGGGGCAATTGCAACCAAATCTTGCCAAGAAGGGTTCAAGTGAACACTGAGGAGGAGGTTGGGGCAGTTGCAACCATGTCTTGTCAAGAAGGGTTCAAGTGAACACTGAGGAGGAGGTTGGGGCAGTTGCAACCATGTCTTGTCAAGAAGGGTTCAAGTGAACACTGAGGAGGAGGTTGGGGCAGTTGCAACCAAGTCTTGTCAAGAAGGGTTCAAGTGAACACTGAGGAGGAGGTTGGGGCAGTTGCAACCAAGTCTTGTCAAGAAGAGTTCAAGTGAATACTGAGGAGGAGGTTGGGGCCGTTACAACCAAGTCTTGTCAAGAAGGGTTCAAGTGAACACTGAGGAGGAGGTTGGGGCAGTTGCAACCATGTCTTGTCAAGAAGGGTTCAAGTGAACACTGAGGAGGAGGTTGGGGCAGTTGCAACCATGTCTTGTCAAGAAGGGTTTAAATGAACACAGAGGAGGAGGTTGGGGCAGTTACAACCAGGTTTTGTCAAGAAGGGTTTAAGTGAACACTGAGGAGGAGGTTGGGGCAGTTACAACCAAGTCTTGTCAAGAAGGTATCAAGTGGAGACTCGGAGTGTAACAGTGTAATGATCCATATTTATTCTATATATATTCTTTCATTTATTATCTTTCCTGGTGTGCCTCTAATGTTGTTAGTAGATCAGTGATCAACTGATCAATATGTACCTGTGGATAGTAGATGCAGTCGGCCAGTAGAATGTAGTCTGGGGCAGGAAGAAATGAGACGATGTCACTGCCCCATTTCAACGTTTGTGCTGTAATGCTGCCTGTTTTCACCATATGGCGGTTGGCATCAATGTTAAGTTGCATGAGCGGTATGAACTCGGACAAGTCAGTGACTGTACACTTGGCTCTACAAAGGTAAGTAGTGTCAGTGACTCAAGCTCAGTCGGCAGTGATGTAGTAAAACTTGTCATATTCTTAATAACTAATGTACATTTTGAGTGAGCTACACGAGTAACCCATCGAACATCCAAGATCACTTGTTCATATGACCCTTCTTGACCTAAATAAACAAGGTAATCTTCAAGGCCGCTACCCGAGGACATCTCGGGTTGGAAAGCATTCACTCGAGTAACTGACGTCATTGACAGTGACCGCAAGTAGCCTAGGCCACTACTACACAAGCATTAATGAAACATTATACAATACAATCATATAAAATATGCATTTATTCACCACATTCTACATATTGTTTAAGACCAAGGAGAATGAACATCACAATTTACACAATTCTGAACAACTGATTACTTTTATTTTTTCATTTACATACATCTCCATGATCATGATCATCGCTGTTCAGTTTGGATTACTCTCATAGTACTGCATACACAGTACAAATGACCACAAACTGGATGCCATGTTAGGGTTATACGAGTAGGCCAATCGATTGCCGACCAAAGGGTGGTCACTACAAGGGTGCTGAGTCGGGACTGAAATTAATGTGATCTCCAAGTCACGAGGGATACTGCAGTCACCAAAGAAAGCCTGCTTTTTACACCATGGCTGCCCTGCTTGGCCATTGAAACCAGGGTGCCACTATGCCAAGTAGATGCCCAATGTCAGTGACACTGACAGTAGACATGTCAGCTTGGCAAATTTTAAAGTCTGACCATCTGAATGTTATGTCATAAGAATGTTATGTAACCACAAGATCTACTGTGTATACAGATTAGTACAGTGCCGAGGCAAGTGCTGGATCATTACATTGTTGTTTATACGTCAGCCCTAGGCCATATCAGCGCAGGCAATTAACTAGTAGATGTCTATCACTCTAGTCAGTAAGTATGAGTAGGAATTAAGGGAACGTTACCTAGTCCTAGTGCTGGAAACATATAGAACAACTAAAATATACATGGTAAAAGGACAAGTGGCAACTATTTTTCCAAACTCAATGCTGGGTTTCGTAACCAAGATTTATTTCTACGAAGTGTCTACGCATACGTGAGCCGTATCTTTAGACCCGTGGCCTAACCGTATGTGAGGATGTGCACGTATCCTGTTTTGTCTGCTAAAGATACGGCATGCACATGCGAAAAAATTCACCTAGGCCTACGTTTAGATCCGAGTGCTAAAGATACGGCATGTGCGGGGAAACTCACGTACTTTTGGAACTGACAGCTACTAAAGATATGACTCACGTATAAAAAATCATGCGCATGTGCTTATCGAATGCCGTACCTTAGATAAACGATGCTAAAAATACAGCTCATGTAACCGAAAATAAAAAGCATGCGCAGTACTTTTAGACTGGCGGCCTAAACGTACGGCTCACGTACGTGTAGCCACTGCCTTATTTCTATATACCGGAGCAGCGTCTTACCCTAAACATGCTGCCTGAAGCCCAACTAATCCGGTGCCTGCCCCCAGTTCTATGACTCGTTTACCGGCCAAAATGTTTTTATTCGCATTTACATCATAGAAATCGCTAGTTTCCATATAACATGACAACACAATGGCTGCATCCCATACAACACAACCAACATCGCCCACTTCAGACTGATTAATTGTAAGAATTGAGCCATCTTTTCGTTCAAATTCACGCACAAATAGTTTGTCTATGGGCGCCGCCATATTGTTGTCGTCTGTAATTTCCGGTTCCGTTACATGCGTCACCTGGCGAACATTACTGAAACCTATGTCCGAAGGCTCGTTCAAGGCTGCCCAAAAGTTCAAAACACTGCGCGGCATTTTTGAAGTGCTATGGGTGGTGTTGTAGCAGAGATAATAGAGTTTATGCGACCAGATAGCAATGACAAAAACTTGTACATAACCAATATATCTTCAAAGTTCGACGAAGCCGAATTACAGGTTCTTAAATAACCGTTCTGATATTATGCTGCTTTATGGCAACATGATTATCATTATGAATTTATGATTCTCAGTTCTTCTGCAGTTATTACTATATTATATTATTAGTATTTGTCAATGACACTCATACGGCTGCCTTGCCCGTGATCCACAGCCAGGCTACAGATTTTGTATTGTAAACTCGTTTAAATATAATTTAATCCAACATTTTAACAATTAAGTCAGACGACCCTTGAATTTACCTTGAATCCTCAAATACTAGTCAATGTGATCACGACCTTTAAATTGGTTGACGCTTGCGGACATAACAGCACTTCTAGAAAGTCTATTCCAATCGTTTACTACCCTTTGAGTGAAAGAATAGTTTCGTATATCAAACATAGAGTGTAATTTGCTTATTTTGTAAGGGTGCTCTCTTGTTTTGCCATGCTCATTTTACATAATAAAGAAGTTGGCAGGAAAAATACTATCCAACCCATTTGTTATTTTTAAAACTTCCAACAAATCGGCTCTCACCCTTCTTGTTTCCAAAGTTGTTATTTTTAATATTCTTAATCGACTTGGATAGTCTAAATGCCTTAATTCAGGAATAATCTTGCTCATCCTTCGTTTCTAATAAATCTATATCTTTCTATTTAAAAGGGCGCCATGCCTGAATACAATAATCCAGGTGGGGTCTCACTAAGGATTTATATAGTTTTAAAACTACCTCCATAGTTTTAGGCTCTATTTATCATACCTAGCATTGCATTTGCCTTATTAGCTGCCCTGACACATTGTTTTGTTACATCCAGTGTTTCTGTGATTATGACTCCTAAGTCTCTTTCCTCGTGTGTTGTTTCAATGCATTCATTTCCCATAAAATAATCATACTGTTTATTGTTATATCCGTAATGTATACATTTGCAATTTTTCAGCATTGAACAACATTGACCATTCAGTGCTCC
Organism: Ridgeia piscesae; assembly: GCA_025642075.2. Lineage (NCBI taxonomy): Eukaryota > Metazoa > Annelida > Polychaeta > Sabellida > Siboglinidae > Ridgeia > Ridgeia piscesae. Next base: position 46,726 of record JAODUO010000626.1, read on the forward strand.
ACTCATTTAGGGTACTCAGATCCTTTTGTAATTTTTCCGCATCCTAATATACGTTGATACTTGACTAAAAAGCTTAGTGTCATCAGCAAATTTAAGAATATGATTTCTCACACCCTCATCAAGATCATTTATATAAATCACAAACAAAACTGGACCCAAAACAGAGCCCTGTGGGACTCCACTCCTTACTGGTGACCATTCAGAATTTTGCCCATTTATTACAACACATTGTACTCTGTTAGCCAGCCATTTAGTTATTCATTCACTTACATCTCCTCCTATGCCATGTGACTTCAGTTTCCTCTCTAGCCTGGCATGGGGGACTCTATCGAAAGCTTTACTAAAATCAAAATAAATGGAGTCCACTGGTAATCCTTGATCTATATACATTGTTACTTTGTCAAGGTAAACTCTCTCTCTTTGCTGTCCATCGTGTCCGATGATGACATCAGTGTAGGGGTTCGTCCGTTACGTGCTTTGCTCATTGGTGAGAGAATAGTCCAATTTGAGATTTAAACCCTCTCCCACAGTTGACACAGAAGATGACAGGGGCAGAAGGATCAGGAAGGCCATGGCGGAGATTGTGATCGTGTTGGTATTTTTTTTTCTTCAATGTGGCTTTTTCCTGTGTGTATGGCCTGCCTCCACTGTTGTCGATCTTTTGCCAGGGTCTCCCAGTGGTCTACAGTGATGTGTGTAGCCTTTAGGTGTCGTTTGACTACATCTTTGTATCGCAGTTGTTGTCCATCACTTTGGTTAATTCTCCATAGAATACATGTAACCCTGGTTATACGCTGATTTCAAATCGACCGTCGAGAAATACTTCGCTACTGCTAGATGATCAAACATTTCATCTACTCGAGGAAGGGTCTTTCCTAGTCTTGGTATTCAACCTACGGTAATCCACACACATCCTAATCTTACCGTTCTTCTTCCGACAAATAACGATAGGACTCGCGAACTCAGACTGACTGGGTTTGATTATCACTTTGTGAAAGAGATCCCTAATGTGTGTTTTGACTTCATCAAATTGAGGCGGAGGAATTCGACGGTAAGCTGCCTTAACAGGGCTTTCGTCTGTGGTGTAAATGCGGTGTTTAACCGTCTGAGTTAACCCCACATCATCATCATCCTGTGCGAATACTTGTTGATGGCTCCTCAATAACTCGACTAATTGATGCCGATAAGCAGACAGAATACTCCCAATGTTTACCCTTTCCATCCATTCCTGTTCCTGAGGGTCTGTATCCTGGGTGTTTTGATCGTACTAGTTGCTTATCCGTCTCGTGAAAGCTGTCACCTGTCGAGGTTCCATGGTCACTCGCAAACCGTCATCTAACTCTTGGAACCTTGACAGGTGACAGCTTTCACGAGACGGATAAGCAACCAGTCCAGTGTATGTAGTGGCAGAACAGATGGAGGACACTTATGTTGTCGTACCCGAGAGGGGACACAAGAAACGCGTCATTAACCGTAAAGACTTGCTGGTTTGTGTTCCTGAGACAGTGAACAGGCGGAGTAGATTAGGCCATGAGAGTGAGGTAACAGTCCCATTGTACGAAGTTACAATTACGTCTCACCCGAACAATAGCGAGGCAGTTAACCCTCCAGCACCGACTCTACGTCGGTCAATGAGACGTAATGCGGGTCATCACAGTAACCCACACCGAGAGCCGAGATCGGTATTAGATCACTGATTTCACCTATAAGGTTTCCATTTATGTTCTATTCTTTAGCCGCGGTCGGCTAAATTTTAAAGTTGGGGGATATGTAACCCTGGTGGATACGATACTTATAGTCACCAGAGGGCACTAAGGTATAATGCCACGCCCAGCTGGTCAAGCTGTACAACTGCTGAGGCGCAGTTTGCCGTGGGCCAGCGACCGGACAACACTAGAATCAGGACCCAGTAATTGTAACCCATTATCACCAGCGGCCTGGTAAGATTGTTTTGTGGAGTAAGCCCTGGTGGATCTTTCTGTACTAAAATGCCCTTATCCTTCACAATGGTTCCCAATACATTTACATCCGTAATAAAGTATCCCACATATGGGAATCCTAACGAGTTGGCAGCTTTGAGCCGCAACCACAAAGACGCATCGTTTAAGCAATATTCATCAAACCACCATTCCTGTATAATTGTCACCTCTGAGCCCATGTCTAACACCATGTTAGTTGGCTGATTTGCTATCTCACAAGAAATGATTGGTGTGTACTCACAATACACCACGCCGCCACTGCGGGGCTCCGGTCTGTCAGGGTTCACCACACCCATTGGCGCCTGTTGTGATCGTAACAACGAAACAATTTCCGATTGAGTTGTTGCAAGTAGTTCTAATTGTGTTGCGATTCGGTCCAATGGACTAGAGTCGCCTGGGGTGTGGTGAGGCTCCTGAATTCCCCGGACACATGCATTCTGATACGAATTACCCATCCCGTCTTCCTCGAGACGGATAGCTTCAGATCTTAAGGCACTAAAGGAAATTGTAGTTTGACTTCTTACCAATCTTTTAATTTCCCGCTTTATGTGGATATCAATCAAGTTCTCGCAGAACACTTCAATAAGCATTTCGTTCTTACTCTGTTTTGCGTTAGATATACCTTCCGATATTTCTAACAAGGCCCGCGAGAATTCCCTAACACTTTCCCTGTTTCTCTGCCTTCTCTCGTACAACTCTCTTTTTGGTTGTGCATTACTGCGGGTTTCCCCGAATGCTGACAAAAGTAATATGAATATTTTATCTACCGAGTCCTTCTCTTCCTCAGGCGTATACCTGACTTCTTCTCAGGCAGGTCCTTCAAGATGTGCGTCCAGGAAAGGTAACCTCTCGGCCGCTGGAACGGAAGGCAAACGATTGCGGGCATCTTCCATCCAGTCGTGTAGTTCACAGGAACGCCCCGTAAATGCCCTGAGAGTTCGGTTTGGAGGAGCTGCTAACGTGGCGTTGATCGACTGCTGGCTGCGCTTCAAGATTTCCACCGTCTCTTCTAGACGAGCCAGTTTGTCCTCCCCCGTCACCAGGTCTTCTCGTGCTGTCGACATTCTTTATCGGCTCCCCTGGGAGCTTTCCTCGTCGAATCCCACTTCTGACACCACTTGTGAGCAAGTCAAACGACAGGTCTTTGTACATTCAACGCGTTTATTGAGTATGTATACAGCTCCCAGAGGGCGACCCGCTCTGTAATAGATAATTAAACATCGTACAATTCCAAGTACATAATTATATATCAACATATTCATGCATTTACACTTCTTGTGCCCTCTTATACACCGTCTGTTCCTGTGTTGCTCTATATGTTAATATATATTATATCACTAGACATTACTACACATTTGGTAACCGTATTAATAATATAGAACAACCTAACTTATACAGGTTATAAAGCAGTGGCTAGAAAGCACTGATAACAATAATGGAATACTCGTTGGTTATAATTAACAAGCAATTAACATATACACACCCTATAATTATTCAACCATGCACCCCTTGGTGGACTCAACGCCAATTGCAGGCAACCCGTTTCTCTGTAATTAAACAACCAATGTTGCATGTCAATGTAAGATAATCAAGTAATATATAAGTCTAGTATTGACGAGTTACATGGTTGCAGCAATGCACAGTACACAACGTAACATTAGTTACACACACGATTGTCTTGCGTTACATGTGCGCAGCTTCAGAACTGGACTGCCACGCCCTATACGCCACGCCTATCTTACCAATGTATAAAGTATAACAAATATAGCTGGATGATTTAAACATATAATAACAGGCTATCATATGATACCAGAACCTAATACATACATAAAACGAATACATAAATACAACAAAACAATCTTACCAGGCCGCTGGTGATAATGGGTTATAATTACTGGGTCCCGATTCTAGTGTTGACTGGTCGCTGGCCCAGGGCAAACTGCGCCTCAGCAGTTGTCCAGCTTGACCAGCTGGGCGTGACATTATACCTTAGCGCCCTCTGGTGACTATAAGTATCATATCCACCAGGGTTACATACAGCCTTTGGTAATCTGCTGTCATTCATACGGATGATATGTCCAGTCCAACGGAGTTGGGAAGCCGTTATAGTGGCTTCTATGCTGGACATATTAGCCCGTCTCAAGACTTCAAAATTTGGAATGTGATCTTTCCATGAGATCTGCAGGATTTGTCGTAGATGTCAGAGATGAACTTTGGAGTTTTCTAAAATGGCGACGATAAAGAGTGTATGTCTCTGCTGAGTACAGTAGCCTTGTACACTTTGCACTCTGTGGAGACTGATATACCATGTTGTGACCATACACGCTTCCACTGTCCTCCAAAGGCTCCAGAGGCAGCTTGAATACGGTTGTTAATTTCCACATCAATGGTGTTGTCTGATGTAACAGTGCTGCCCAGGTATGTGAAGTTCTTAAATCGCTTTTAGTGGCGTGCCATAGATTTCAACATGTGGATCGATTGAGGTTTGGCCGGGTAGTGGTTGGTAGAGCGTCACAGTTTTATTTGTGTTGATTGTAAGTCCAAATATGGTTGCAGCTTGTTCAAACTGCTTGCATATCTCTCTGATGTCTTCTAGTGTATGGGCAACGATAGCAGCATCATCTGCAAATAGTAGCTCATGAATGAAGAGTTCTTGAGTTTTTGTGCTTGCCTTTAGTCTAGCCAATTTGAATAGTTTTCCATCGGATCTAGTGCGGATGAAAACTCCTGTACTAAGATGCTCGGACACTGTAGATAGTAGTGCTGTCAGAAAGAGAGTGAACAAGGTAGGTGCCAAGACACATCCTTGCTTTAGTCCATGGCTAATTTCAAAAGGATCAGTAGTTGATCCACAGATAGACACTGCTCCAGCCATACCATTGTGGAATTCTTGAATTATCTTGACAAAAGTCTTGGGACATCCATATCTCCTTAGTAAAGTTGACCTGTCCAATGTGTCAAAAGCTTTCAACAGGTCAATGAAAACCATGTAGAGGCTTTGCTGTTGTTCAACTGCTTTTTCCTGTAGTTGTCGTAAGGTGAATATCATGTCAATTGAAGAGCGTGAGCGACGAAATCCACATTGGCTTTCTGGGAGGATCACATCTGCAATGTTCTGTAGTCTTTTCAGAAGGATTTTTGCCAGAATTTTCCTCGCAGTTGAGAGTAGCGAAATGCCTCGATAGTTTCCACAGTCACTACAGTCACCTTTTTTGTATATTGCATTATCAAGGCATCTTTAAATTGTTGTGGTAGTTCTTTAGCTGTCCAACAAATGTGGTATAATTTCAGCAATTGAGCACGAAGAGCTGCACCTCCATATTTATAGATTTCAGCAGGTATGCCATCTAGTCCTGGTGTTTTTCCTGATTTCATAGATTTGATGGCAGCTCAGATTTCCTCTAATGTTGGTGGGTTAGCCATGTCTTCCTGGACTGGGTATTGATCTAGTGATGACAATGCTTCTTCTCTAGCAGTTGCTGGGCAATTCAGTAGGTCGCTGAAATATTCCCTCCACCTAGACACAATTGCTGGTTTCTCTGAGCATTTATGAACCCTCCGCATCTGTAATTGGCGCAAAAGCAGTTTTTTGATTGCAGCAAAGAATCCTTTTGAAGAATTTTTGTCAGCTAGCTGTTGTAGTTCATCAGCTTTCTTGTCCCACCAGGCATTTTGAATTGCTCGTAGCTTTTTTTGCAGTTTAGATTTTGCTTGCGTGTAACGCAGTTTTCGGTTTCTTGTCTGGTGGGACAAAAATGCATCACGTGTCCTACGCCTTTCCTCAAACAGTGATAAAATCTCAGCACCTGGTGTTTCCTGGTTGTGTGCCCCAGAGTGTCAACAGATGTTTTGTAAACTTTCTCACTAAGTGTCTCCCACTGATTATTAATCGTGCCATTGTATGAAAGGTTCATCATGTTGGTTTCCATATGCGCCATTAATACTTTCTACATCTCAGAATCTGCCAGTTTACTGACATTTAGTTTTTTCACCGGTGTTGGTCCGATTTTCCTTTGAGGTGGCTTGATATGGAGGTTGCACAACGATCGGATTAGGTAGTGATCAGTAGAACAGTCAGCACCACAAATCGCACGTGTACTTCGTATGTCAGCTAAGTCTACTCTTCGTGTCATTACATAGTCCAGTAAGTGACAGTGTTTTGAACGGGGATGTTGCCAAGAGTAGTACCAGTGATCAGGCATTTTGAAAAAGGTGTTTGTGATCGCTAAGTTGAATTGTGTGCATATAGAAAGCAGTGGTTCACCATTTGAGTTTGACTTGTCCCTTCCAAATTTTCCCAGGGCAATTGGCCAAGATGTGAAATCATCTCCAACTCTTGCATTGAAATCTCCAAGTATGATTACTTTATCTGTAGGTGGAATTTTTTGGAGCGTTTGACCGAGTAGTTCATATAATTCTTCCTTTGTTTGATCCGGATTCGTCATAGTTGGTGCATAAGCACTGATAATGGTTGCATAGCGGGTTTTCCCTATTGATATTCTGAGAGTGATGAGACGTTCTGATATACCAGTTGGTAGCATAGTTAGTTGTTTAACAAGCTTATTGGCAATCGCAAAACCAACTCCAGGCTCTCTCCTTATACCAGGCTCTTTCCCTATCCAGAAGAAAGCGTAGTTGTTTTCTTGTAATGAACCTTGTCCTTCGAGACGAGTTTCTTGGAGGGCAGCTATGTCTATGTTATAGCGATCAAGTTCCCGGGCAACTAGCGCTGTTTGCCTTTGTGGCCTATCTGCATCCTTCATATCCTGTAAGGTTCTCACATTCCATGTGGCTAATGATAGCTTCTTCATTTGTTTCGCACCGCTGGTATTGGAGTCCCACCAGCCGCGGTGTGCTGATCAGGAGTCAAAGTGAACAAGCTTTGTTTACCCCACCTTTTCTAGGAGCGTCCCCGGATTGGGGCAGGCAGTGCATCCCTAGATAAGGCTGCCTGGTCACCTGGATTGCTGCCTTGTATTGCTGTTGTTCTTCAACAACACACGACCATCATACCCCAGTCGCCTATGTGTAGAGCTTCTGCTAATAGCTTCTAGTTACTCAAACCTGCCATCGTGGCTTTCACCCCATCGCCATAGGACTTGCCCTACATCTTCGCTTGCGCTCAAGGTTTAGGTGCCAAGGCTGTCGCGCATCAACATCGACACCCTCTGGACCAGGGAGACTTTAATCCAGTGGAGCACTATGTACGGCAACTGGAAGTCTAGCTGGTTGCCCCGCAGTGGAGAGAAGTTGCCTTCAAACCTCAGTTCTAATGCCACTGTTGGTCAACATAAGTTGACTCCTCCGCCAACACTAGATACAAGTATTGCTGCTGCCAAATGCTGACTATTCACCCATAGCTGGGGATGGGATTGGTGAAGGTCGGGACATGTCCACACGTTGGTGGGCCCTGCTCCAATCTGCTCCGAGATCCCTGGCACATTTGCCTGGAGCCGCAAGGTGCCCAGTATCCGCAGTGTACTACAAGGAAGTTGTGCTAGAGTCTTGTCTATGGAGAGGCTATGTACCAGCAGGGGAGACTTACGCACTCGGCTCCCTTTTCGCTCCGAGGAGCTCTCTGGCGTCTGTAGCTGAAAGCAATAGTATGAAGCAGAACTACACACTACCCACTACACTACAGCACTAGACGCATCATATAGACCTGTGTTAAACACCACACTACCAAGGTAAACTAGAAGGTTTGTTAAACAGGAACGACTTTTCCAAAAACCATGTTGTGATGGTTTAATTAACTCATTTTTTTGGAGATGCACGATGATCTCATCTGTTATGATAGATTCCATGGTCTTTGATATATGGGATGTCAGATTCACTGGTCTATAATTTCATGGCTGAAATTTTGTTCCTTTATTTTTGTATATAGGTGTAACATTTGCCCTTTTCCAATCCAGAGGGACTTCTCCCATTTCTATATTGTCTTTAAAGATCTCACACAATGGGGAGGCGATAGATGAAGCTACTTCTCTTAACATTGAGGAATTAAAATTGTCTATACCAGGATCTTTATTTGGTTTAATTTATGAAAGTTTTTCTTGTACTGCTGCTGTTGTAAACTCAAATGTTTTGGAGTGATTCCTCTAATGTCTTTATGAAAATATTCACAGGATCATGTAAATTACCCATTTCCTCGTCAGTGTATACTGAAGCAAAACAGTCATTAAGTAAGTTTGCTGCCTCAAATGAGTCTGATCACTTCTCCCATACAATCAACAAGGGGCCCAACGCTGTCTTTTGTCATCGTTTTAGATCTTGTATATGCAAAGGATTTTGGATCTGTTTTTATATTCTCAGCAAGTTTTTTTCTCAAAGTACCATTTGGCCTTTTTCACTTCATTGTGGGCTTTATTGCATTGGCGTTTGTATGCCTCATATAGATGGTACTCTCTGTTTCCCTGTATCTCTTCCACATGTGGTATTTTTTCCTTCTTGCTAATTCAGCCCTCTTTGACATCCATCTCGGCTTTCCGTTCCTTTTCTTTGTGGAGATAGGGACAAAATGCTGCACAGCAGAGTTAACCACAGCTTTAAAATGATCTCATTTTGTGTTTACGTCAGTATTCTGGAATGCCTGCTCCCAGTCATTATAAGTCCCTTAACAATTTCATCATTTCCTCATAATTCCCTCTCTTGTAATCATAATATGTCTCTCTCCACGCTTTAACCTGTACCGACACTATGACATCACATATCACAATGTTATGATCACTGAATGGTTCTCTTACCCTAACAGCATCAATCATATTCGGTTCTGTTGATAAAATCAGATCTAATATGTTCTCACTCCTAGTTTCAACATGGACGTGTTGTGTGAGAAATAAATCTTGGGTAAGTTCTAGGAACCTTGCCCCTTCTGCTCCCACCTGCATCCTCTTCCAGTCTATGCTTCTGTGATTAAAATCACCAAATATCACAACATTGTTGCATGCTGCACATGCTTTACGTATGACGTCATGTAAAGCTAGTTCTTTCTCTAGATCTGCGGATGTGCTATGGTAACATACCCCTACAAGTAGGGACCCTGTCATGGTAGTTACTCGACACCATACTGTTTCATTCAGTGTTTGGAGTTTTCGTAAGCTCCTCACAGGGGGAACATAATGTATATTGCCTCTTATGTATATGATGCAGCCACCTCCTTTCATGTCCTCTCTATCATTACGAGCTAAATGGTATCCCTCCAGGTTCAATTCTGCATCTGTTATGTCTTTGTGTGCCCATGTTTCCGTTATGCATATTATATCCGGGTTTTCCTCAACTGCAATACACTGCAGTTCATCCAATTTGTTCATAATGCTTCTAGCATTTACAGATACAACTTTATGTTTATGTACAGTGATGTGACCAGTGCTCCCTTTTTCCTCATTTTTTCCCTTCACCAATTTTGTGCACATTTTTAGTGTCTTTGTTCAAGTCAGTGCTGGTGCTTACTTTTTTGCCGATTTTGTGGACTGGCTTCCCCTCCTAGTGGTTGTCTTTTAGGCTGGCTATTCCTTCGAAGAGGTGGTGTTTGACTGCCCCTTTTACATGCAGCAGATGTTGACCTGCTCCTCTTGGGGGGACTCCCTCCCTGGTGTTTCGTTCTGTGTGATCCATCATAATTTTCCATATTCTGCTCCATCTGAGTGCCTAGCATCTTGTTGCCATTCGCCTGTACAATTTGCCCTCGATGAATGACCAGATATTTTGTTCACCATTTCCTCACCTCTCCCACAGTTGATACTGTTTCTCTCGTTCTCTTTTTGTCTCATCTGCACTGATGTACACTTGTTTCCAGTGGTCCTTTGTAGACTTTTTGCTACTCTTAGCACTTTCAGTTTCATATTTCGGGTTACCAGAATTACAACTACCAGTCTATTCCTATCATCTATTCTGTTTTCCGGGACTCTACCAGTTGAAATTACTTCTACATCTTTCTGTCCCAGAAAGTTATGCACCAAATGCTCCACAAGTTCTTTGTGCTGTATGAGTCTGTAGCACCATGTAGACTGTGCTGTATGAGTCTGTAGCACCAGGTAGACTGTGCTGTATGAGTCTGTAGCACCAGGTAGACTGTGCTGTATGAGTCTGTAGCACCATGTAGACTGTACTGTATGAGTCTGTAGCACCAGGTAGACTGTGCTGTATGAGTCTGTAGCACCATGTAGACTGTACTGTATGAGTCTGTAGCACCATGTAGACTGTACTGTATGAGTCTGTAGCACCATGTAGACTGTACTGTATGAGTCTGTAGCACCAGGTAGACTGTACTGTATGAGTCTGTAGCACCATGTAGACTGTACTGTATGAGTCTGTAGCACCATGTAGACTGTACTGTATGAGTCTGTAGCACCATGTAGACTGTACTGTATGAGTCTGTAGCACCAGGTAGACTGTACTGTATGAGTCTGTAGCACCATGTAGACTGTACTGTATGAGTCTGTAGCACCAGGTAGACTGTACTGTATGAGTCTGTAGCACCAGGTAGACTGTGATGTATGAGTCTGTAGCACCAGGTAGACTGTACTGTATGAGTCTGTAGCACCAGGTAGACTGTGCTGTATGAGTCTGTAGCACCAGGTAGACTGTGCTGTATGAGTCTGTAGCACCAGGTAGACTGTGCTGTATGAGTCTGTAGCACCAGGTAGACTGTGCTGTATGAGTCTGTAGCACCAGGTAGACTGTGCTGTATGAGTCTGTAGCACCAGGTAGACTGTGCTGTATGAGTCTGTAGCACCATGTAGACTGTACTGTATGAGTCTGTAGCACCAGGTAGACTGTACTGTATGAGTCTGTAGCACCATGTAGACTGTACTGTATGAGTCTGTAGCACCATGTAGACTGTACTGTATGAGTCTGTAGCACCATGTAGACTGTACTGTATGAGTCTGTAGCACCAGGTAGACTGTGCTGTATGAGTCTGTAGCACCAGGTAGACTGTGCTGTATGAGTCTGTAGCACCAGGTAGACTGTGCTGTATGAGTCTGTAGCACCAGGTAGACTGTGCTGTATGAGTCTGTAGCACCAGTGTAGACTGTACTGTATGAGTCTGTAGCACCAGGTAGACTGTGCTGTATGAGTCTGTAGCACCATGTAGACTGTACTGTATGAGTCTGTAGCACCAGGTAGACTGTACTGTATGAGTCTGTAGCACCAGGTAGACTGTGCTGTATGAGTCTGTAGCACCAGGTAGACTGTGCTGTATGAGTCTGTAGCACCAGGTAGACTGTGCTGTATGAGTCTGTAGCACCAGGTAGACTGTACTGTATGAGTCTGTAGCACCAGGTAGACTGTGCTGTATGAGTCTGTAGCACCAGGTAGACTGTGCTGTATGAGTCTGTAGCACCAGGTAGACTGTGCTGTATGAGTCTGTAGCACCAGGTAGACTGTGCTGTATGAGTCTGTAGCACCAGGTAGACTGTACTGTATGAGTCTGTAGCACCATGTAGACTGTACTGTATGAGTCTGTAGCACCAGGTAGACTGTACTGTATGAGTCTGTAGCACCATGTAGACTGTACTGTATGAGTCTGTAGCACCAGGTAGACTGTGCTGTATGAGTCTGTAGCACCAGGTAGACTGTACTGTATGAGTCTGTAGCACCAGGTAGACTGTGCTGTATGAGTCTGTAGCACCAGGTAGACTGTACTGTATGAGTCTGTAGCACCAGGTAGACTGTGCTGTATGAGTCTGTAGCACCAGGTAGACTGTACTGTATGAGTCTGTAGCACCAGGTAGACTGTGCTGTATGAGTCTGTAGCACCATGTAGACTGTGCTGTATGAGTCTGTAGCACCAGGTAGACTGTACTGTATGAGTCTGTAGCACCAGGTAGACTGTGCTGTATGAGTCTGTAGCACCAGGTAGACTGTGCTGTATGAGTCTGTAGCACCAGGTAGACTGTGCTGTATGAGTCTGTAGCACCAGGTAGACTGTGCTGTATGAGTCTGTAGCACCAGGTAGACTGTACTGTATGAGTCTGTAGCACCATGTAGACTGTGCTGTATGAGTCTGTAGCACCATGTAGACTGTACTGTATGAGTCTGTAGCACCAGGTAGACTGTGCTGTATGAGTCTGTAGCACCAGGTAGACTGTACTGTATGAGTCTGTAGCACCAGGTAGACTGTGCTGTATGAGTCTGTAGCACCAGGTAGACTGTACTGTATGAGTCTGTAGCACCATGTAGACTGTACTGTATGAGTCTGTAGCACCAGGTAGACTGTACTGTATGAGTCTGTAGCACCAGGTAGACTGTGCTGTATGAGTCTGTAGCACCAGGTAGACTGTACTGTATGAGTCTGTAGCACCAGGTAGACTGTGCTGTATGAGTCTGTAGCACCAGGTAGACTGTACTGTATGAGTCTGTAGCACCATGTAGACTGTGCTGTATGAGTCTGTAGCACCAGGTAGACTGTAGCTGTATGAGTCTGTAGCACCAGGTAGACTGTGCTGTATGAGTCTGTAGCACCATGTAGACTGTGCTGTATGAGTCTGTAGCACCAGGTAGACTGTGCTGTATGAGTCTGTAGCACCATGTAGACTGTGCTGTATGAGTCTGTAGCACCAGGTAGACTGTGCTGTATGAGTCTGTAGCACCAGGTAGACTGTGCTGTATGAGTCTGTAGCACCAGGTAGACTGTGCTGTATGAGTCTGTAGCACCAGGTAGACTGTGCTGTATGAGTCTGTAGCACCATGTAGACTGTACTGTATGAGTCTGTAGCACCAGGTAGACTGTACTGTATGAGTCTGTAGCACCAGGTAGACTGTACTGTATGAGTCTGTAGCACCATGTAGACTGTACTGTATGAGTCTGTAGCACCAGGTAGACTGTACTGTATGAGTCTGTAGCACCAGGTAGACTGTACTGTATGAGTCTGTAGCACCAGGTAGACTGTACTGTATGAGTCTGTAGCACCAGGTAGACTGTACTGTATGAGTCTGTAGCACCAGGTAGACTGTACTGTATGAGTCTGTAGCACCAGGTAGACTGTACTGTATGAGTCTGTAGCACCAGGTAGACTGTACTGTATGAGTCTGTAGCACCAGGTAGACTGTACTGTATGAGTCTGTAGCACCAGGTAGACTGTGCTGTATGAGTCTGTAGCACCAGGTAGACTGTGCTGTATGAGTCTGTAGCACCAGGTAGACTGTGCTGTATGAGTCTGTAGCACCAGGTAGACTGTGCTGTATGAGTCTGTAGCACCAGGTAGACTGTACTGTATGAGTCTGTAGCACCAGGTAGACTGTGCTGTATGAGTCTGTAGCACCAGGTAGACTGTACTGTATGAGTCTGTAGCACCAGGTAGACTGTGCTGTATGAGTCTGTAGCACCAGGTAGACTGTGCTGTATGAGTCTGTAGCACCATGTAGACTGTGCTGTATGAGTCTGTAGCACCATGTAGACTGTGCTGTATGAGTCTGTAGCACCATGTAGACTGTGCTGTATGAGTCTGTAGCACCATGTAGACTGTGCTGTATGAGTCTGTAGCACCATGTAGACTGTGCTGTATGAGTCTGTAGCACCATGTAGACTGTGCTGTATGAGTCTGTAGCACCATGTAGACTGTGCTGTATGAGTCTGTAGCACCAGGTAAACTGTGCTGTATGAGTCTGTAGCACCAGGTAAACTGTGCTGTATGAGTCTGCCCTCAAGTATGCATATGATATAGTATACTGTGTCTCAGCCTGATCTCAATTGCAATTTGCTACAAAACAAGCACCCCTTCCATCAATATTTTGGGGGTATAATCCTATCTCAAACCACAACACGAATATTGGGGCTGCAAGCCGGCCCGAAGTTCCCTTGATTTTGAAGCAACATAATAAACATGTTTGTATCTTCCAGGAAATTTTATATGAGCGATTCAGTGAATACGGTCTTGTCTATGAAGTACAAGTGATGCCATGTGGTCTACCTGCTAATGCAACCAGCCCACAACTGGTGACTATCTTTACATCGTCCTCATCTGTATAGTCTGCATTAACGGTGCATCATCTGTCCAGTGTTATCAGTGAGTTATTAGAAACAACATGTATGCCAGTAAAGAGACGATACATATAATATATATATATATGTCACTGTTGATTTTTTTCAATAAGTATTTTTTTACATGAAAATCTTTATTTATTAATATTAATAAAAAATAGTTTTGCAGTGGTTATCTGGCCTACATATATATATATATATATATCACATTTGACAGTTTCATACAACATAAAACTAAGCCCACTAGGAATGGATTGGCATCAATTGACATGCACCTCTCTATTTAAAAAAAAACATTTCCTTTAACAACTGCTAACCAATAAGTTTACCACTTGACTGGATACCGGTGTGACTGCCCTTTAAGTGTACTCAGTCAGTGTTTCAGTGTCGAGGAGGATCACGCCAGTCAGAAGAAGTTGCATCAGCTGCAGTGAGGCGTGTGGACCGGGATGCCAGCGATGGTTGTGGCTACTATGCCTTTGTCAAGTTCTATTCAGCTATTGACACAAGCAGAGCACTGAAGGAACTCGGGGGAAGACTTTATTGGAGGGGGCAACATGCAAAGGTAGTTCTGGGTGAAATTGTACTGAAGGGGGAAAAATGCAAATGTAATGCAACATGTGGATGTTGTCCTGGAGGGGCAATATCCAAAGAAGGCTCACAGGGAGATTGCACATATTGTAGGGGCAACATGTGAATGTGATTCTAGGGGAGAGTACTGGAGGGAACAACATGCAAAGGTGATCCAGGGCCCCAGGGGGGAAATGTACTCTTGTAAATACTTTTACAAATATGAGTTGATACTCTTACAGATGTTTACTACTCCAAATACTATCATAGACATTCTTAAATATTTGTACTGTTCTACATACTTGTACAAATTAAAATGTTCTTGATGTTCCTGATACTGTACGGCCAGGTGGTCTTGTAATTATGTCCTGGCCACAGTTTGCTGTCTTGTGTGCAGGTAAAATTGGCGCAGAGAAAGATTCCTTCAACTCCACAACCTCTGCACATGAGCAAGTGTTACAACTTGGCAAACCACTACATCGGCTTCAACAATTGGAACACACATATACTAGCTGTAAGTAACACAAAATGTTACACTCACTAATGCTGGTTGTGTATAATGTTATAAGTCATTCACTTCAGTGGATTATAAGTAATGACGTTACATTTTTCAGACACATGCTGATTGTATGTTGATTGTATTAAAAAAAATTCAATTTATATGATTGTTTGTCTGAAATAAAATATTACAGGTGTACTATGTTATTGATTTTTGACCAAACATTAATTCTCTGGATCATTGTAAGCAGCCGTGGATCCAAGGGGTCTTAGGATTCTCAAAACTCCCATCCAGGTATATCAAACCCTTGCATGTCTGTGGCAGATATGATAACAAGCAAAATAGGTGTGTAGACAAAACTAGACTACTAGACATTATATATAACAAAATTATGTATTACTATAATGAAAATACTCGAACATTAGCCACATAAATTCTAGACATAATTTCCAACAACTAATTTCCACACAAATATCTAAGACAAATATCAGCTCCTAACCAATCACGACTTGCTTGACAAGAACACAAGAGTGAAGAAACATGGACAAGAACACAAGAGTGAAGAAACATGGACAAGAACACAAGAATGAAGAAACATGGACAATGACACGAGAGTGAAGAAACATGGACAAGAACAGAAGAGTGAAGAAACATGGACAAGGACACAAGAGTGAAGAAACATGGACAAGGACACAAGAATGAAGAAACATGGACAAGAACACAAGAGGAAAGAAACATGGACAAGGACACGAGTGAAGAAACATGGACAAGAACACAAGAGTGAAGAAACATGGACAAGGACACAAGAGTGAAGAAACATGGACAAGAACACAAGAGGAAAGAAACATGGACAAGGACACAAGAGTGAAGAAACACGGACAGGAACACAAGAATGAAGAAACACGGACAAGGACACAAGAGTGAAGAAACACGGACAAGGACACATGAGTGAAGAAACACGGACAAGGACACAAGAGTGAAGAAACACGGACAAGGACACAAGAGTGAAGAAACATGGACAAGGACACAAGAGTGAAGAAACACGGACAAGGACACAAGAGTGAAGAAACACGGACAAGGACACAAGAGTGAAGAAACACGGACAAGGACACAAGAGTGAAGAAACACGGACAAGGACACAAGAGTGAAGAAACATGGACAAGGACACAAGAGTGAAGAAACACGGACAAGGACACAAGAGTGAAGAAACACGGACAAGGACACAAGAGTGAAGAAACATGGACAAGAACAAAATAGTGAAGAAACATGGACAAGAACACAAGAGTGAAGAAACATGGACAAGAACACAGGAGTGAAGAAACATGGACAAGAACACAAGAGTGAAGAAACATGGACGGAGACATATTTTCCAACAGTCATGTGTGAACAGATATCCTGCTCTGGTACATTCGACCATTCTTCAAGGTGGCAGGTGCATTTATCACACACTGTCTGGTCAAACAAAACACTGGAGTCTGCTGGTCACATGACCCGACACCAACAACTACCACAACACATCCATTGTTTAAGACATCACATTAATGGGAAGGGAAGAAATGTGACTAATAAGTCCCTTTACCACAACAGAGATTTGTGGCCGCAATGAATTTCAAGAAGGACATGGCTGGCGTTCAGTTGCCAGTCCACCAGTAACCATTTCTGATTGCAACCCAAATAATTTTTTATCAATCTCTTTGATAGATACACCTGTAATAAAATGTGATACAATAAATAGAAATAAAATTAATATATGATCAATGAAAATATGAAGTTACTGAACTTGCTAAACATTAAGAATCATAAAATCAATGTCCTTCATTGCTGACAAAGTTAAGAGACTAGATGTAAAGAAAATTGGCGGACAAAGTCAGCAAGATGACAGAGTTCATTTGAGGTTTACTACTCTAATGTACACCATGCAGTGATACATAGGTGGAGTAATCTGATAGGCATATTTCATGATTAAAATGAGTTTTCTGTGAAAGTATAATTATTTGGATAATTGCCATGTACAGTATATCAAGTGGGAAAAAAAGAATTCAGTGAAAATATACATACATTTGAAATGTTACTCTTATTACATCATGCAGCATTTCAAATTCATGCACAATTTGGCATACATTTTCCATCTCACATGAATGTGGTGTTGATAAAGGAAAGTTTGCAGTCAATGCAGACTCATGAACACCCACCCAGACTGGGCAGACGATCCATATTTGGGTCACAACCCAGAGGCTAGAAACTGCAATTATCTTCACAAAGTAATACTCTTTGTGCAGTAATTGCCATATGGCTGAATGGTTCCCAGACATGTTGATGTGGTATTTGAATGATAAAGTCAGCCCAAAAGTGTAGAGACTGGTTGCCATGCTATACAAGACCTTTTCCTTTAATGTCCTTATTTCACCAACTGCTCCTTCCTCCAGCTGAAGGCAGAAGTACTTGATGAGGCGCCACCTGGTGTGCAGTCTGTTGGTTATTTTTGCGTTGTGAGGATTGAGTTGCCACATGGACTTCATGCCGATGGCGTGGGTATCGCACAGCAGACTTGGTCTCACACAGGTACTGTGTGTGCATGGGTGCATACACATGTGCGTGTATGGTGTGCATAAGTGCGTACGCACGTGTTTGTGTGTGCATGAGTGCATATGAACGTGTGTGTGTGTGTGTGTGTGTGTGTGTGTGTGTGGTGTGTGTGTGTGTGTGTGTGTGTGTGTGTGTGTGCATGAGTGCGTACGCACGTGTGTGTGTTTGTGTGTGCATGAGTGCGTACGCCCGTGTGTATATGTGTGTGTGTGCATGAGTGCGTACGCACGTGTGTTTGTGTGTGCATGAGTGCGTACGCACATGTGTGTGTGTGTGTGTGTGTGCATGAGTGCGTACGCACATGTGTGTGTGTGCATGGGTGCGTACACATGTGTGTGTGTGTGGGTGTGCATGTGACTATATATATATATATATAATATGTATGTACCTTTGTAGATGTGTTAGGGTGAGGTGTTGTTGTAGATGTGTTAGGGTGAGGTGTTGTTGTAGATGTGTCAGGGTGAGGTGTTGTTGTAAATGTGTCAGGGTGAGGTGTTGTTGTAACTGTGTCAGGGTGAGGTGTTGTTGTAAATGTGTCAGGGCGAGGTGTTGTAGATGTGACAGGGTGAGGTGTTGTTGTAGATGTGTCAGGTGAGGTGTTGTAGATGTGTCAGGGCGAGGTGTTGTAGATGTGTCAGGGTGAGGTGTTGTTGTAAATGTGTCAGGGTGAGGTGTTGTTGTAAATGTGTCAGGGTGAGGTGTTGTTGTAGATGTGTCAGGGCGAGGTGTTGTAGATGTGACAGGGTGAGGTGTTGTTCTAGATGTGTCAGGGTGAGGTGTTGTTGTAGATGTGTCAGGGTGAGGTGTTGTTGTAGATGTGTCAGGGTGAGGTGTTGTTGTAAATGTGTCAGGGTGAGGTGTTGTAGATGTGACAGGGTGAGGTGTTGTTGTAGATGTGTTAGGGTGAGGTGTTGTTGTAGATGTGTCAGGGTGAGGTGTTGTTGTAAATGTGTCAGGGCGAGGTGTTGTTGTAAATGTGTCAGGGCGAGGTGTTGTAGATGTGTCAGGGTGAGGTGTTGTTGTAAATGTGTCAGGGTGAGGTGTTGTTGTAAATGTGTCAGGGTGAGGTGTTGTTGTAGATGTGACAGGGTGAGGTGTTGTTGTAGATGTGACAGGGCGAGGTGTTGTAAATGTGTCAGGGTGAGGTGTTGTACTAGATGTGTCAGGGCGAGGTGTTGTAGATGTGTCAGGGCGAGGTGTTGTAGATGTGTCAGGGTGAGGTGTTGTTGTAAATGTGTCAGGGTGAGGTGTTGTTGTAAATGTGTCAGGGTGAGGTGTTGTTGTAGATGTGTCAGGGTGAGGTGTTGTTGTAAATGTGTCAGGGTGAGGTGTTGTTGTAAATGTGTCAGGGTGAGGTGTTGTTGTAGATGTGTCAGGGTGAGGCATTGTAGATGTGTCAGGGTGAGGTGTGTTCTAGATGTGTCAGGGTGAGGTGTTGTTGTAGATGTGTTAGGGTGAGGTGTTGTTGTAGATGTGTCAGGGTGAGGTGTTGTTGTAAATGTGTCAGGGTGAGGTGTTGTTGTAGATGTGTCAGGGTGAGGTGTTGTTGTAAATGTGTCAGGGTGAGGTGTTGTTGTAGATGTGTCAGGGTGAGGTGTTGTTCTAGATGTGTCAGGGTGAGGTGTTGTTGTAGATGTGTCAGGGTGAGGTGTTGTTGTAAATGTGTCAGGGTGAGGTGTTGTTGTAGATGTGACAGGGCGAGGTGTTGTAAATGTGTCAGGGTGAGGTGTTGTTCTAGATGTGTCAGGTGAGGTGTTGTTGTAGATGTGTCAGGGCGAGGTGTTGTAGATGTGTCAGGGTGAGGTGTTGTTGTAAATGTGTCAGGGTGAGGTGTTGTTGTAAATGTGTCAGGGTGAGGTGTTGTTGTAGATGTGTCAGGGCGAGGTGTTGTAGATGTGACAGGGTGAGGTGTTGTTGTAGATGTGTTAGGGTGAGGTGTTGTTGTAGATGTGTCAGGGTGAGGTGTTGTTGTAGATGTGTCAGGGTGAGGTGTTGTTGTAAATGTGTCAGGGTGAGGTGTTGTAGATGTGACAGGGTGAGGTGTTGTTGTAGATGTGTTAGGGTGAGGTGTTGTTGTAGATGTGTCAGGGTGAGGTGTTGTTGTAAATGTGTCAGGGCGAGGTGTTGTTGTAAATGTGTCAGGCCGAGGTGTTGTAGATGTGTCAGGGTGATGTGTTGTTGTAGATGTGTCAGGGCGAGGTGTTGTAGATGTGACAGGGTGATGTGTTGTTGTAGATGTGTCAGGGCGAGGTGTTGTAGATGTGTCAGGGTGAGGTGTTGTTGTAAATGTGTCAGGGTGAGGTGTTGTTGTAAATGTGTCAGGGTGAGGTGTTGTTGTAGATGTGTCAGGGTGAGGTGTTGTTGTAAATGTGTCAGGGTGAGGTGTTGTTGTAAGATGTGTCAGGGTGAGGTGTTGTTGTAGATGTGTCAGGGTGAGGTGTTGTTGTAAATGTGTCAGGGTGAGGTGTTGTTGTAGATGTGTCAGGGTGAGGTGTTGTTGTAGATGTGTCAGGGTGAGGTGTTGTTGTAAATGTGTCAGGGTGAGGTGTTGTTGTAAATGTGTCAGGGTGAGGTGTTGTTGTAGATGTGTCAGGGTGAGGTGTTGTTGTAAATGTGTCAGGGTGAGGTGTTGTTGTAGATGTGTCAGGGTGAGGTGTTGTTTAGATGTGTCAGGGTGAGGTGTTGTTGTAAATGTGTCAGGGTGAGGTGTTGTTGTAGATGTGTCAGGGTGAGGTGTTGTTGTAGATGTGTCAGGGTGAGGTGTTGTTGTAAATGTGTCAGGGTGAGGTGTTGTTGTAGATGTGTCAGGGTGAGGTGTTGTTGTAGATGTGTCAGGGTGAGGTGTTGTTGTAGATGTGTCAGGGTGAGGTGTTGTTGTAAATGTGTCAGGGTGAGGTGTTGTTGATGTGTCAGGGTGAGGTGTTGTTGTAGATGTGTCAGGGTGAGGTGTTGTTGTAGATGTGTCAGGGTGAGGTGTTGTTGTAAATGTGTCAGGGTGAGGTGTTGTTGTAAATGTGTCAGGGTGAGGTGTTGTAGATGTGTCAGGGTGAGGTGTTGTTGTAAATGTGTCAGGGTGAGGTGTTGTTGTAAATGTGTCAGGGTGAGGGTTGTTGTAGATGTGTCAGGGTGAGGTGTTGTTGTAGATGTGTCAGGGTGAGGTGTTGTTGTAAATGTGTCAGGGTGAGGTGTTGTTGTAAATGTGTCAGGGTGAGGTGTTGTTGTAGATGTGTCAGGGTGAGGTGTTGTTGTAGATGTGACAGGGCGAGGTGTTGTAAATGTGTCAGGGTGAGGTGTTGTTCTAGATGTGTCAGGGTGAGGTGTTGTTGTAGATGTGTCAGGGTGAGGTGTTGTAGATGTGTCAGGGTGAGGTGTTGTTGTAAATGTGTCAGGGTGAGGTGTTGTTGTAGATGTGTCAGGGTGAGGTGTTGTTGTAGATGTGTCAGGGTGAGGTGTTGTAGATGTGACAGGGTGAGGTGTTGTTGTAGATGTGTCAGGGTGAGGTGTTGTTGTAGATGTGTCAGGGTGAGGGTTTTTGTAGATGTGTCAGGGTGAGGTGTTGTTGTAAATGTGTCAGGGTGAGGTGTTGTAGATGTGACAGGGTGAGGTGTTGTTGTAAATGTGTCAGGGTGAGGTGTTGTTGTAGATGTGTCAGGGTGAGGTGTTGTTGTAAATGTGTCAGGGCGAGGTGTTGTTGTAAATGTGTCAGGGCGAGGGTTTTTGTAGATGTGTCAGGGTGATGTGTTGTTGTAGATGTGTCAGGGCGAGGTGTTGTAGATGTGTCAGGGTGAGTGTGTTGTTGTAGGGGAAAGTGTCAGGGTGAGGTGTTGTAATGTGTCAGGGTGAGTGTTGTTGTAGATGTGTCAGGGAGGTGTTGTTGTAAATGTGTCAGGGTGAGGTGTTGTTGTAAATGTGTCAGGGTGAGGTGTTGTTGTAGATGTGTGACAGGGTGAGGTGTTGTTGTAGATGTGTCAGGGTGAGGTGTTGTTGTAGATGTGTCAGGGTGAGGTGTTGTTGTAGATGTGTCAGGGTGAGGTGTTGTTGTAAATGTGTCAGGGTGAGGTGTTGTTGTAGATGTATCAGGGTGAGAGTTTGTTGTAAATGTGTCAGGGTGAGGTGTTGTTGTAGATGTGTCAGGGTGAATGTTGTTCTAAATGTGTCAGGTGAGGTGTTTGTTGTAGAAAGTGTCAGGTTGAGGTGTTGTTGTAAATGTGTCAGGGTGAGGTGT
This sequence comes from Ridgeia piscesae, assembly GCA_025642075.2. NCBI lineage: Eukaryota > Metazoa > Annelida > Polychaeta > Sabellida > Siboglinidae > Ridgeia > Ridgeia piscesae. Next base: position 68,568 of record JAODUO010000626.1, read on the forward strand.
TGTTGTAGATGTGACAGGGTGAGTGTTGTTGTAAATGGTCAGGGGAGGTGTTGATTCGTAGGGATGTGTCTGATGTGTAAGTGAGGTGTTGTTGTAGATGTGTCAGGCAAGGTGTTGTAGATGTGTCAGGGTGAGGTGTTGTTGTAAATGTGTCAGGGTGAGGTGTTGTTGTAAATGTGTCAGGGTGAGGTGTTGTTCGTAGATGTGTCAGGGCGAGGTGTTGAGATGTGTCAGGGTGAGGTGTTGTTGTAGATGTGTTAGGGTGAGGTGTTGTTGTAGATGTGTCAGGGTGAGGTGTTGTTGTAGATGTGTCAGGGTGAGGTGTTGTTGTAAATGTGTCAGGGTGAGGTGTTGTAGATGTGACAGGGTGAGGTGTTGTTGTAGATGTGTTAGGGTGAGGTGTTGTTGTAGATGTGTCAGGGTGAGGTGTTGTTGTAAATGTGTCAGGGCGAGGTGTTGTTGTAAATGTGTCAGGGCGAGGTGTTGTAGATGTGTCAGGGTGATGTGTTGTTGTATATGTGTCAGGGCGAGGTGTTGTAGATGTGACAGGGTGATGTGTTGTTGTAGATGTGTCAGGGCGAGGTGTTGTAGATGTGTCAGGGTGAGGTGTTGTTGTAAATGTGTCAGGGTGAGGTGTTGTTGTAAATGTGTCAGGGTGAGGTGTTGTTGTAGATGTGACAGGGTGAGGTGTTGTTGTAGATGTGACAGGGCGAGGTGTTGTAAATGTGTCAGGGTGAGGTGTTGTTCTAGATGTGACAGGGCGAGGTGTTGTTGTAAATGTGTCAGGGTGAGGTGTTGTTGTAGATGTGTCAGGGTGAGGTGTTGTTGTAAATGTGTCAGGGTGAGGTGTTGTTGTAAATGTGTCAGGGTGAGGTGTTGTTGTAAATGTGTCAGGGTGAGGTGTTGTTGTAGATGTGTCAGGGTGAGGTGTTGTTGTAAATGTGTCAGGGTGAGGTGTTGTTGTAAATGTGTCAGGGTGAGGTGTTGTTGTAGATGTGTCAGGGTGAGGTGTTGTTGTAAATGTGTCAGGGTGAGGTGTTGTTGTAGATGTGTCAGGGTGAGGTGTTGTTGTAAATGTGTCAGGGTGAGGTGTTGTTGTAAATGTGTCAGGGTGAGGTGTTGTTGTAGATGTGTCAGGGTGAGGTGTTGTTCTAGATGTGTCAGGGTGAGGTGTTGTTGTAGATGTGTCAGGGTGAGGTGTTGTTGTAAATGTGTCAGGGTGAGGTGTTGTAGATGTGTCAGGGTGAGGTGTTGTTGTAAATGTGTCAGGGTGAGGTGTTGTTCTAGATGTGTCAGGGTGAGGTGTTGTTGTAAATGTGTCAGGGTGAGGTGTTGTTGTAAATGTGTCAGGGTGAGGTGTTGTAGATGTGTCAGGGTGAGGTGTTGTTGTAAATGTGTCAGGGTGAGGTGTTGTTGTAAATGTGTCAGGGTGAGGTGTTGTTGTAGATGTGTCAGGGTGAGGTGTTGTTGTAGATGTGTCAGGGCAGGTGTGTTGTAATGTGTCAGGGTGAGGTGTTGTAGATGTGTCAGGGTGAGTGTTGTTGTAGAAAGTGTCAGGGTGAGGTGTTGTTGTAGATGTGACAGGGTGAGGTATTGTTGTAGATGTGACAGGGCGAGGTGTTGTAAATGTGTCAGGGTGAGGTGTTGTTGTAAATGTGTCAGGGCGAGGTGTTGTAGATGTGACAGGGTGATGTGTTGTTGTAAGATGTGTCAGGGCTGAGTGTGTTGTAGATGTGTCAGGGTGAGGTGTTGTTGTAATGTGTCAGGGTGAGGTGTTGTTGTAAATGTGTCAGGGTGAGGTGTTGTAGATGTGTCAGGGTGAGGTGTTGTTGTAGATGTGTCAGGGTGAGGTGTTGTTGTAGATGTGTCAGGGCGAGGTGTTGTAGATGTGTCAGGGTGAGGTGTTGTTGTAAATGTGTCAGGGTGAGGTGTTGTAGATGTGTCAGGGTGAGGTGTTGTTGTAAATGTGTCAGGGTGAGGGTTGTTGTAGATGTGTCAGGGTGAGGTGTTGTTGTAAATGTGTCAGGGTGAGGTGTTGTTGTAGATGTGTCAGGGTGAGGTGTTGTTGTAAATGTGTCAGGGTGAGGTGTTGTAGATGTGTCAGGGTGAGGTGTTGTTGTAAATGTGTCAGGGTGAGGTGTTGTTGTAAATGTGTCAGGGTGAGGTGTTGTTGTAGATGTGTCAGGGTGAGGTGTTGTTGTAAATGTGTCAGGGTGAGGTGTTGTAGATGTGTCAGGGTGAGGTGTTGTTGTAGATGTGTCAGGGTGAGGTGTTGTTGTAGATGTGTCAGGGCGAGGTGTTGTAGATGTGTCAGGGTGAGGTGTTGTTGTAAATGTGTCAGGGTGAGGTGTTGTTGTAAATGTGTCAGGGTGAGGTGTTGTTGTAGATGTGTCAGGGTGAGGTGTTGTGGCGTGTGTTACAACAGGTGCTGTTGGACACCTGCTGGGAAAGGTGTTGCCAGGGTTGGCATTTTTCTGTGGGAAAATTATGTTTAGACATGACTGTGAGGAAAAACCTAGTATTTAGCAGTACATCTGGTATATGCCTGTAATAATCAGTAAGAAATCCATAACTAATATGACCAGTTCCTATAATTAAACTTAGTCCATTTAGAAAGATAGTTATCCATCTAAAGCAAACAGATTCACTTGTTACTACTAGTTCAGACATATCATTGAATTGTTTTAAGCATGAAGTGAATGAGATGAAAGACTTACTGACTAGTTAGTAAATGAATGTAATTGTCACTCTCGTAAGGGGCAATGCCAAGTGCTGATAAGTAAGTCAAGTGACTGGAGTCAGACTGTCTGACCAATATTGTCAGGTGCCAATTTGCAGAGTGGTTAAAGAACAAAGGAAATGTTAAGCTCTGGACATTGGCAGGTTCTACTGCAGCCTTTCGGCAAACATCATCCGTAACATCCCAGCCACACCAGGCGTTGAGATTTGGTCTAAGGGTGTCATAACATCACCACACCAGGCATTGACATTTTGTCTAAGGGTGTCATAACATCACCACACCAGGCGTTGACATTTTGTCTAAGGGTGTCATAACATCACCAGCCACACCAGGCATTGACATTTGGTCTAAGGGTGTCATGACATCACCAGCCACACCAGGCACTGACATTTGGTCTAAGGGTGTCATAACATCACCACACCAGGCGTTGACATTTTGTCTAAGGGTGTCATAACATCACCAGCCACACCAGGCGTTGACATTTTGTCTAAGAGTGTCATGACATCACCAGCCACGCCAGGCGCTGACATTTTGTCTAAGGGTGTCATAACATCACCACACCAGGCGTTGACATTTTGTCTAAGGATGTCATAACATCACCACACCAGGCATTGACATTTTGTCTAAGGATGTCATAACATCACCAGCCACACCAGGCGTTGACATTTTGTCTAAGAGTGTCATAACATCACCAGCCACACCAGGCGTTGACATTTTGTCTAAGGGTGTCATAACATCACCAGCCACACCAGGCGTTGACATTTTGTCTAAGGGTGTCATAACATCACCAGCCACACCAGGCGTTGACATTTTGTCTAAGGGTGTCATAACATCACCAGCCACACCAGGCATTGACACTTTATCTAAGGGTGTCATAACATCACCAGCCACACCAGGCATTGACACTTTGTCAAAGGGGGTCATAACATCACCACACCAGGCATTGACACTATATATATATATATATATATATATATATATATATATATATATATATATATATAATGTGCAATATATTAATTATGATGATGGTACAGTAGCCTGTATTACAACAGCACAAAATATAATCTTTTAAGATTTTTTCAGTTATCCTACATTTTACCATTTAAGGATTTTCGCAGACATTATATTTACCAAGGTGGAAGAAATATGCCAACCCTGGGTGTTGCTGTCTTCCTAGAGATACTGCTGTAGACATGTCCATGTGGTGTTAACTACAAGTGTTGTTACTGTATGCCTGTCAGGGTAGGTTGTTGACTTTCTTACACCTGTCAGGGCATGTTGTTGCACTATTTTAGACCTGTCATATCAGTTTGTTGCTCTATCTTAGACCTGTCAGATCAGTTTGTTGCTCTATCTTAGACCTGTCAGATCAGTTTGTTGCTCTATCTTAGACCTGTCAGATCAGTTTGTTGCTCTATCTTAGACCTGTCAGGGCAGGTTGATGCTTTATCTTAGACCTGTCAGGGCAGGTTGATGCACTACCTTAAACCTGTCAGGGCAGGTTGAAGCACTATCTTAGACCTGTCAGGGCAGGTTGTTGCACTACCTTAGACCTGTCAGGGCAAGTTGTTGCACTATCCTAGACCTGCCAGGGTAGGTTGTTGCTCTATCTTAGACCTGTCAGGGCAGGTTGTTGCACTACCTTAGACTGTCAGGGCAGGTTGTTGCACTATCTTAGACCTGTCAGGACAGGTGTTGTCATGTCTTACTACAGGTGTTATTGTAGACCTGTCAGGACAGGTGTTGTCATGTCTTACTACTGGTGTTATTGTAGATCTGTCAAGGCAGGTGTTGTCATATGTCATACTATAGGTGTTCTTGTAGACCTGTCAGGGCGGGGTATCGCTGTGAGTCGGGCTAGGAAGAGGGCGCATCAGCTGGCCTGTGAGGATGCTTTCAGTAGGATCTTGCTGGTGACTGTGCCGGGCGGCAAGGTGTATGTTGAAGTGAACACAACTGTAGAGGACCGGCTTCATCACACTGAAGGTCTCAACCTGGACACCATGCTCACTGTACGTCTACACACACATGCACACATACACGCGTGCGCACGCACACACATTCAAACATAAGCACAGTGCACAATAACACCATCACCACAGAACACAACACCATCATCACAGAACACAATACATAACACCACCGTCACAGAACACATTGTACAACACCACCGTCACAGAACACATTGTACAACACCACCGTCACAGAACACATTGTACAACACCACCGTCACAGAACACAGTGCACAACACCACTATCACAGTGCACAACACCACTTTCACAGAACACATTGTACAACACCACTGTCACAGAACACAGTGCACAACACCACTATCACAGTGCACAACACCACTTTCACAGAACACATTGTACAACACCACTGTCACAGAACACATTGTACAACACCACTGTCACAGAACACAGTGCACAACACCACTATCACAGAACACAGTGCACAACACCACTGTCACAGAACACAGTGCACAACACCACTGTGTCACAGAACACAGTGCACAACACCACTGTCACAGAACACAGTGCACAACACCACTGTCACAGAACACAGTGCACAACACCACTGTGTCACAGAACACAGTGCACAACACCACTGTCACAGAACACAGTGCACAACACCACTGTCACAGAACACAGTGCACAACACCACTGTCACAGAACACAGTGCACAACACCACTGTGTCACAGAACACAGTGCACAACACCACTATCACAGAACACAGTGCACAACACCACTGTCACAGAACACAGTGCACAACACCACTGTGTCACAGAACACAGTGCACAACACCACTGTCACAGAACACAGTGCACAACACCACTATCACAGAACACAGTGCACAACACCACTATCACAGTGCACAACACCACTATCACAGAACACAGTGCACAACACCACTGTCACAGAACACAGTGCACAACACCACTGTGTCACAGAACACAGTGCACAACACCACTGTGTCACAGAACACAATACATAACACCACCGTCACAGAACACATTGTACAACACCACCGTCACAGAACACATTGTACAACACCACCGTCACAGAACACAGTGCACAACACCACTATCACAGTGCACAACACCACTTTCACAGAACACATTGTACAACACCACTGTCACAGAACACAGTGCACAACACCACTATCACAGTGCACAACACCACTTTCACAGAACACATTGTACAACACCACTGTCACAGAACACATTGTACAACACCACTGTCACAGAACACAGTGCACAACACCACTATCACAGAACACAGTGCACAACACCACTGTCACAGAACACAGTGCACAACACCACTGTGTCACAGAACACAGTGCACAACACCACTGTCACAGAACACAGTGCACAACACCACTGTCACAGAACACAGTGCACAACACCACTGTGTCACAGAACACAGTGCACAACACCACTGTCACAGAACACAGTGCACAACACCACTGTCATAGAACACAGTGCACAACACCACTGTCACAGAACACAGTGCACAACACCACTGTGTCACAGAACACAGTGCACAACACCACTATCACAGAACACAGTGCACAACACCACTGTCACAGAACACAGTGCACAACACCACTGTGTCACAGAACACAGTGCACAACACCACTGTCACAGAACACAGTGCACAACACCACTATCACAGAACACAGTGCACAACACCACTGTCACAGAACACAGTGCACAACACCACTATCACAGTGCACAACACCACTATCACAGAACACAGTGCACAACACCACTGTCACAGAACACAGTGCACAACACCACTGTGTCACAGAACACAGTGCACAACACCACTGTCACAGAACACAGTGCACAACACCACTGTGTCACAGAACACAATACATAACACCACCGTCACAGAACACATTGTACAACACCACCGTCACAGAACACATTGTACAACACCACCGTCACAGAACACAGTGCACAACACCACTATCACAGTGCACAACACCACTTTCACAGAACACATTGTACAACACCACTGTCACAGAACACAGTGCACAACACCACTATCACAGTGCACAACACCACTTTCACAGAACACATTGTACAACACCACTGTCACAGAACACATTGTACAACACCACTGTCACAGAACACAGTGCACAACACCACTATCACAGAACACAGTGCACAACACCACTGTCACAGAACACAGTGCACAACACCACTGTGTCACAGAACACAGTGCACAACACCACTGTCACAGAACACAGTGCACAACACCACTATCACAGAACACAGTGCACAACACCACTGTCACAGAACACAGTGCACAACACCACTGTCACAGAACACAGTGCACAACACCACTATCACAGAACACAGTGCACAACACCACTGTCACAGTGCACAACACCACTGTGTCACAGAACACAGTGCACAACACCACTGTCACAGAACACAGTGCACAACACCACTGTCACAGAACACAGTGCACAACACCACTGTGTCACAGAACACAGTGCACAACACCACTGTCACAGAACACAGTGCACAACACCACTGTCACAGAACACAGTGCACAACACCACTGTCACAGAACACAGTGCACAACACCACTGTCACAGAACACAGTGCACAACACCACTGTCACAGAACACAGTGCACAACACCACTGTCACAGAACACAGTGCACAACACCACTGTCACAGAACACAGTGCACAACACCACTGTGTCACAGAACACAGTGCACAACACCACTGTCACAGAACACAGTGCACAACACCACTGTCACAGAACACAGTGCACAACACCACTGTCACAGAACACAGTGCACAACACCACTGTCACAGAACACAGTGCACAACACCACTGTGTCACAGAACACAGTGCACAACACCACTGTCACAGAACACAGTGCACAACACCACTGTCACAGAACACAGTGCACAACACCACTGTCACAGAACACAGTGCACAACACCACTGTCACAGAACACAGTGCACAACACCACTGTCACAGAACACAGTGCACAACACCACTGTCACAGAACACAGTGCACAACACCACTGTCACAGAACACAGTGCACAACACCACTGTCACAGAACACAGTGCACAACACCACTATCACAGAACACAACACCACTTTCACAGAACACATAAATTACTATAACATTTGTTTGCCGTTTGAAGATTCATGTAATGTATACTTGCCAAGTTCATGGGAATCAGTTTAAACTGCTATTTAAAACCTGCAATTATATCAGTTTACCCCTTATTTGCAATTTATGTATTAGTTTCATGCCCATACTGGTTATTTAAATTCTTGATATGGTGTGGTGTAACATGGAAATTGTGAACAAGGTTTCAGATTTCTTAAATAGAAATTGGCTGTTAGTATACCTTAATTATATTTTTATAGTAGCATAAAATATGATGAATAGACAGTGTCAGGTGAACAGTTTGTGAACACCATATTATAATGAAATCAACATTGGCAGTATCTATCCCCTAGATGATAGATCAGACAGAGGAGCCCCCTGGTGAGAAAGAGAGCAACAACAACTTGGAAGATGTTGATTTGGAGGAAGTTGATTTGCCGACTCATCAACTCCTGGGGGAACTTGCAGAAACCAGCAATGACTCTTAGAAAACCTATGTTAGTTAATCTGCTATATTTCTCTGATATCCCTAGAACCCTTAGATCATCTGTTTCCAGACAACTATAACCACCTTTCGTAATTTCCATATTTGTTTGAAATTACTTTCCACCATAAATGTTCAGATGTCCCACGCTCCAATGACAACTCTTGCCTGGCCCGTTTGATTAAACCAAATGATTTTGTTTGTTGGACAAATATATATGATTCATTCACAGTGGTAACATTTGTTCAAAGCTAAAAATAAAACATTGTCATATGACTAATAAGTTAATTTACACAGGGGGTTACAGTGTTGGGGGAAGTGTTATGTTACACAGGGGGTGACAGTGTCGGGGGAAGTGTTGTTACACAGGGGATGACTGTTGGGGGAAGTGTTATGTTACACAAGGGGTGACAGTGTTGGGGGAAGTGACTGATAAGAATAGCAATTCTATCTTCCCACATTTCCATGTGTAAATGTTTTGTTTGTGTATATTGACTACTTTTCATTGTATTTTCCACTTGGAAATAAACTCCATTCATTCATTTGTCATGGTTCATGATGATGGAGCTACTACATCCAGTGGATATGGCACTGTACACCAATTGGTGCATTGTACACCAACTACAATACTGTACACCAACTATGGTACTGTACACCAACTACGGTACTGTACACCAACTACATCTAGACGACATGTGACCTCAAAGCAGTATGCCACAGCAGGAAGGACTAACAAAACTTCATCTTCATAACTTGTTTATTCAGTGCAAGGTGTTTGTAATTTTAACTTGATTTAACTATATGTGAACTAAACACGTTCCTTTGATAAACATATCAATGAATTTATTTGTTAAAAAATAAATATACATGTATTTTGAGATAAAACTTTGTTGCTGCGAGAAGGTAAAAGAAACATGCAGAGAGACACTAACTGTTGACATCAAACTGGGTCTTGAAGACCATTCTTATGTTACCACAATACAAGTCAATCAAACATTCAGTCAAAACACCATTATTATACTAACCATACCTTACTAATATCAACAGTTCATCTCTATACTAAGTCCTATTTCATTAGAAAACATACAAAACTAATTAATTTTCATAAAACAATTTCTACGACCAGATACAATTGATAGAAATAAATGCACTGAATACAGGTTGAAATATAACAATGTCATTGATCAATTATATCCATTTCCACTGTGCACAAGTCTAGCGACCCAACACCATCCAAGGTAGGACAAGACAATTCACCCAAATGAGTGGAGGGAGTCCACCATCATTAATACACCCTAACTGGTGGTACAAATAAGACAGTCCAACCGTGTAACCCCGACTGAGGGTAGCAATGGGATAGTGACACATACCAAAGGTTTGAATAACATTAGAAAAGAGTGAACTACATGTTACTGGTTTGTGCCCGAGTGTGGACAGACGGGTGGCCACAATACCCCTGTCTGCTGCTGCCACCTTCAGTAGCAGCAATATACCAGTACCTTGTGTCACTAGGACAACATAACCACTGGTGTTGTACAACACTGGCTGTACAACACAAAATCAGTGGTGTGGCTGTACAACACACAATCAATGGTGTGGCTGTACAACACACAATCAATGGTGTGGCTGTACAACACACAATCAATGGTGTGGCTGTACAACACACAATCAATGGTGTGGCTGTACAACACACAAACAATGGTGTGGCTGTACAACACACAATCAGTGGTGTGGCTGTACAACACACAATCAATGGTGTGGCTGTACAACACACAATCAATGGTGTGGCTGTACAACACACAATCAATGGTGTGGCTGTACAACACACAATCAATGGTGTGGCTGTACAGCACACAATCAATGGTGTGGCTGTACAACACACAATCAATGGTGTGGCTGTACAACACACAATCAATGGTGTGGCTGTACAACACACAATCAATGGTGTGGCTGTACAACACACAACAATGGTGTGGCTGTACAACACAAATCAATGGTGTGGCTGTACAACACACAATCAATGGTGTGGCTGTACAACACACAATCAATGGTGTGGCTGTACAACACACAATCAATGGTGTGGCTGTACAACACACAATCAATGGTGTGGCTGTACAACACACAATCAGTGGTGTGGCTGTACAACACACAATCAATGGTGTGGCTGTACAACACACAATCAATGGTGTGGCTGTACAACACACAATCAATGGTGTGGCTGTACAACACACAATCAGTGGTGTGGCTGTACAACACACAATCAGTGGTGTGGCTGTACAACACACAATCAGTGGTGTGGCTGTACAACACACAATCAGTGGTGTGGCTGTACAACACACAATCAATGGTGTGGCTGTACAACACACAATCAATGGTGTGGCTGTACAACACACAATCAATGGTGTGGCTGTACAACACACAATCAATGGTGTGGCTGTACAACACACAATCAATGGTGTGGCTGTACAACACACAATCAATGGTGTGGCTGTTCCACACACAATCAGTGGTGTGGCTGTACAACACACAATCAATGGTGTGGCTGTACAACACACAATCAATGGTGTGGCTGTACAACACACAATCAATGGTGTGGCTGTACATGTTCGCCTCAAGTAGGCAGAGGAATGACAATAATTCGACACATAAATCTTTCAATTCTCAAGATCATGTGATCCATAGGTTTCTCTATGTTGTGCCTTTATGTCCTGCGATACCGTTTCCTTTCAGATGATGACGCATTCAGTGCCATGCGTCTGAGACTCTGACGCGTTGGTGTTGATGTAGTAGGTGTCGTGCCATTGACAGACACAGAAGGGGACAGTGACGTGCGGGAACGTTTCGCTGGTGGCTCAACAGGTGGCAGCTGTGCTGGGCTTGCAGTGTGCCCTGCCTGGGTTGGTGTCATGCCTAACAAACAATCAACACACTCACATGAAGTATCACCTGCCCAGCCCAGATGATACCAACACAAGCTGCTTACAGCTATACTCTAAATAAGTTACTCATTCCTTTGATCTGACTGAACTACATCTAGTGAGAGTCAATTAGCGACTCCAATAACTATGATCAGACTTAATTAGGTGGAATATAACTCACCTAGCCACCCTAAGATCTGATTAAACTAGGTGGAATGTAACTCACGTAGCCACCCTAAGATATGATTGAACTAGGTGGAATGCGACTCACGTAGTCACCCTGAGGTCTGATTGAACTAGGTGGAATGCGACTCACGTAGTCACCCTGAGATCTGATTGAACTAGGTGGAATGCGAGTCACGTAGTCACCCTGAGATCTGATTGAACTAGGTGGAATGCGAGTCACGTAGTCACCCTGAGATCTGATTGAACTAGGTGGAATGCGACTCACGTAGTCACCCTGAGATCTGATTGAACTAGGTGGAATGCGACTCACGTAGTCACCCTGAGGTCTGATTGAACTAGGTGGAATGCGACTCACGTAGTCACCCTGAGATCTGATTGAACTAGGTGGAATGCGACTCACGTAGTCACCCTGAGATCTGATTGAACTAGGTGGAATGCGACTCACGTAGTCACCCTGAGATCTGATTGAACTAGGTGGAATGCGAGTCACGTAGTCACCCTGAGATCTGATTGAACTAGGTGGAATGCGACTCACGTAGTCACCCTGAGATCTGATTGAACTAGGTGGAATGCGAGTCACGTAGTCACCCTGAGATCTGATTGAACTAGGTGGAATGCGACTCACGTAGTCACCCTGAGATCTGATTGAACTAGGTGGAATGCGAGTCACGTAGTCACCCTGAGATCTGATTGAACTAGGTGGAATGCGAGTCACGTAGTCACCCTAAGATCTGATTGAACTAGGTGGAATGCGAGTCACGTAGTCACCCTAAGATCTGACTGAACTAGGTGGAATGCGACTCACATAGTTACCCTATTATCTGACTAAACTAGGTGGAATGTGACTCACGTAGTGCACCCTATGACATGACTGAACTAGTGGAATGTGACTCACCTAGACGCCCCTCGATCTGTCCAAGTTGTGTCTCTGCCTCACTACATTCTTTGTACTTGGCAGTCATCTCAGATGTCTTCTGGTTCTGCAGCTGCTCACCAAGCTCCACATTAGACGTCTCCCGCCGCACGACTGCCACCTTGTAGCTCTGGAGCAGGTCTGTAACATCACATTCACTCTGTACACTGGCAACACACAACATCAGTGTGCATGTGTGAAGAAACAACATCAGTGTGCATGTGTGAAGAAACAACATCAGTGTGCATGTGTGAAGAAATAACATCAGTGTGCATGTGTGAAGAAACAACATCAGTGTGCACATATGAAGAAACAACACCAGTGTGCATGTGTGAAGAAACAACATCAGTGTGCATGTGTGAAGAAACAACACCAGTGTGCATGTATGAAGAAATAACATCAGTGTGCATGTGTGAAGAAACAACATCAGTGTGCATGTATGAAGAAATAACATCAGTGTGCATGTGTGAAGAAATAACATCAGTGTGCATGTGTGAAGAAACAACATCAGTGTGCATGTATGAAGAAACAACATCAGTGTGCATGTGTGAAGAAACAACATCATGTGTAGCAGTGTGCTGTAAGAAACAACATCAGTGTGCACATATGAAGAAACAACATCAGTGTGCATGTGTGAAGAAACAACATCAGTGTGCATGTGTGAAGAAACAACATCAGTGTGCATGTGTGAAGAAATAACATCAGTGTGCATGTGTGAAGAAATAACATCAGTGTGCATGTGTGAAGAAACAACATCAGTGTGCATGTGTGAAGAAACAACATCAGTGTGCATGTGTGAAGAAACAACATCAGTGTGCATGTGTGAAGAAATAACATCAGTGTGCATGTACATAGTGTGCACATAGTGTGAAGAAATAACATCAGTGTGCATGTGTGAAGAAATAAAATCAGTGTGCATGTGTGAAGAAATAACATCAGTGTGCATGTGTGAAGAAATACATCAGTGTGCATGTGTGAAGAAACAGCATCAGTGTGCATGTGTGAAGAAATAACATCAGTGTGCATGTGTGAAGAAATAACATCAGTGTGCATGTGTGAAGAAATAACATCAGTGTGCACTGTGTGAAGAAATAACATCAGTGTGCATGTGTGAAGAAATAACATCAGTGTGCATGTGTGAAGAAATAACATCAGTGTGCATGTGTGAAGAAATAACATCAGTGTGCATGTGTGAAGAAATAACATCAGTGTGCATGTATGAAGAAATAACATCAGTGTGCATGTGTGAAGAAATAACATCAGTGTGCATGTATGAAGAAACAGCATCAGTGTGTATGTGTGAAGAATCAACATCAGTGTGCACATAGTGTGAACGTACAACATCAGTGTGCACATAGTGTGAACGTACAACATCAGTGTGCACATAGTGTGAACGTACAACATATGTGTGTACATAGTGTGAACATACAACATCAGTGTGCACATAGTGTGAACATACAACATCAGTGTGCACATAGTGTGAACATACAACATCAGTGTGCACATAGCGTGAACGTACAACATCAGTGTGCACATAGTGTGAACATACAACATCAGTGTGCACATAGTGTGAACATACAACATCAGTGTGCACATAGTGTGAACATACAACATCAGTGTGCACATAGTGTGAACATACAACATCAGTGTGCACATAGTGTGAACATACAACATCAGTGTGCACATAGTGTGAACATACAACATCAGTGTGCACATAGTGTGAACATACAACATCAGTGTGCACATAGTGTGAACATACAACATCAGTGTGTACATAGTGTGAACATACAACATCAGTGTGCACATAGTGTGAACATACAACATCAGTGTGCACATAGTGTGAACGTACAACATCAGTGTGCACATAGTGTGAACGTACAACATCAGTGTGCACATAGTGTGAACATACAACATCAGTGTGTGGCAAAAATAGTGTGAAAACATACAACATCAGTGTGCACATAGTGTGAACATACAACATCAGTGTGCACATAGTGTGAACGTACAACATCAGTGTGCACATAGTGTGAACATACAACATCAGTGTGCACATAGTGTGAACATACAACATCAGTGTGCACATAGTGTGAACGTACAACATCAGTGTGCACATAGTGTGAACATACAACATCAGTGTGCACATAGTGTGAACATACAACATATGTGTGTACATAGTGTGAACATACAACATCAGTGTGCACATAGTGTGAACATACAACATATGTGTGTACATAGTGTGAACATACAACATCAGTGTGCACATAGTGTGAACATACAACATATGTGTGTACATAGTGTGAACATACAACATCAGTGTGCACATAGTGTGAACCTACAACATATGTGTGTACACACAAATGGAGGTATACATATGAATACAAAACATAAATATGTGTGCTTAGTACATTTAGAAACTATTCTGTTCTCCAAGCTAATCCACACTGCCAATGAGGCTATGTTTACTGACCAATCATGGAGCAGAGAGAGCTGTATTGTGGTGAAATTGGTTCCGCAAACACAACACCGCGAAGTTTCTCAATTGGCAGGGCTTTGTTCATGAGACCTCCAAACTTGCCGTTGCTGCGGATACGGTCACCCTGGCGAGTCAAAATGGTCGGGCAGTGTGTGTTCTTGACAATCTGTAGACAGACGGCAGAAGCAATGCACGAAGTGAGGTTTCAGAGCCTACCATTGATGTTGTACTGTAAAACAACTAGTCTCATTCATAAACTTGTGAGCAGCTAACAACACAAATGTACATTTGGAGGTGGAGGGGTGGTTCTATGCATGTTATCATCTTGTTTAGTTGGTCCATCCCTCCATGGGCTCATTGTATATATGTGATTGGTCCATCCCTCCATGGGCTCATTGTATATATGTGATTGGTCCAACCCATCACTGGATCATTGTAAATATGTGATTGGTCCATCCCTCCATGGGCTCATTGTATATATGTGATTGGTCCAACCCATCACTGGATCATTGTAAATATGTGATTGGACCATCCCTCCATGGGCTCATTGTATATATGTGATTGGTCCAACCCATCACTGGATCATTGTAAATATGTGATTGGTCCATCCCTCCATGGGCTCATTGTATATATGTGATTGGTCCAACCCATCACTGGATCATTGTAAATATGTGATTGGACCATCCCTCCATGGGCTCATTGTATATATGTGATTGGTCCAACCCATCACTGGATCATTGTAAATATGTGATTGGTCCATCCCTCCATGGGCTCATTGTATATATGTGATTGGTCCAACCCATCACTGGATCATTGTAAATATGTGATTGGACCATCCCTCCATGGGCTCATTGTATATATGTGATTGGTCCAACCCATCACTGGATCATTGTAAATATGTGATTGGTCCATCCCTCCATGGGCTCATTGTATATATGTGATTGGTCCAACCCATCACTGGATCATTGTAAATATGTGATTGGACCATCCCTCCATGGGCCCATTGTATATATGTGATTGGTCCAACCCATCACTGGATCATTGTAAATATGTGATTGGACCATCCCTCATGGGCTCATTGTATATATGTGATTGGTCCAACCCTCACTGGAGCTCATTGTATATATGTGATTGGTCCATCCCTCTATGGGCTAATTGTATATATGTGATTGGGCCTTCCCCCGATTATTGCTAACAGCCACCAAAACACAATCAGTCCCAGATTAACTAATTTCTAAGATAACTGTGAAGGTTAAGTGGTACTTGGCATCTACACAACCAGTTTACAGCAGTGTTGGTATTATTAAATAACCAGGCAAATATTATAGAAATTTTAACTAGTTTTGAGGGATAATTTTATTCCAGCATAGTTACATTAAAATCTAAGGGTTGATATACCGCAAAATACCCAGATTGCTTTTAAGGGGATAAGTGCTGTGGAATGTGTTATTTTTATGCTAGAGAACTAAAACTTGGTGGGAATCATCTCTGTGGGTTAAAAATAAATTTCACTTGTTGTATAACAAGTGAAGTTTATATTTTTGGACATGTGTGTACCCTGGAAATGGGAGACATTTATTTTTAGGACCCTTATTCATGCACAAATAGGCTACATGTATTGTATATACATGTACAGTTGCGCCTCGTCATTACTTGCCTCATTATAACGCGAATTGGATATAATGCGGTCAGTTGTGGACCCCAAATTTCTGCTGCCAGGGGGAAAATGGGCGCAATAGCCAACAATAACGCTGTAATTAACTGTCACTTATTTTATGAAGTCCTCATGTTTGTCTTGTACAGGTGTATCTAGAAACAATGTAAAACTATTAAGAAATTTAACACAGAAGTACAACTGTGTTGCTGAGTTTGTTTGCCCCTGGCTTCTGCTCTGCCGTCGGTTTTGCGGCACCAATCCAATGGTTTTTCAAAGCGATCTATTGTGTAACTTGCGCTTGGTTTGTGTGATGATTTCTTAAGTGTTTATTTAAAACGTGACCAATTCCTTTGATTGCATTTAATTAACTTTAGGCACAGTAAATTTGGTGCAAAGCATTGTTTGTTTGCGCTGATATCAATCTTTGTTTTTGGAAAACGGTAGATAACGTTTCATATTTCTAGGTTGGGTGCATGAAAATAAACTGGAAACTAAGGTGCATATACAAACTTGACAATTTGTAGTGAATATCTTGAAGTACATGTCCTCCAAATTTGGAGTTGATCTGCCTTTTCCAAGGATGTTTTTAGTCACTGCGAAAATTTCATGCAGATCCTGAGGACACAACCACAGAACTGGACAACAGCCTGGGGACACAACCACAGAACTGTACAAACAGCCTGGGGACACAACCACAGAACTGTACAAACAGCCTGGGGACACAACCACAGAACTGTACAAACAGCCTGGGGACACAACCACAAAAGAACCCGGAAAAAAAAACAGCCTGGGGACACAACCACAGAACTGTACAAACAGCCTGGGGACACAACCACAGAACTGTACAAACAGCCTGGGGACACAACAACAGAACTGGACAACAGCCTGGGGACACAACCACAGAACTGGACAACAGCCTGGGGACACAACCACAGAACTGTACAAACAGCCTGGGGACACAACCACAGAACTGGACAACAGCCTGGGGACACAACCACAGAACTGTACAAACAGCCTGGGGACACAACCACAGAACTGGACAACAGCCTGGGGACACAACCACAGAACTGGACAAACAGTCTGGGGACACAACCACAGAACTATACAAACAGCCTGGGGAAACAACCACAGAACTGTACAAACAGCCTGGGGACACAACCACAGAACTGGACAACAGCCTGGGGACACAACCACAGAACTGGACAACAGCCTGGGGACACAACCACAGAACTGGACAAACAGCCTGGGGACACAACCACAGAACTGGACAACAGCCTGGGGACACAACCACAGAACTGGACAACAGCCTGGGGACACAACCACAGAACTGGACAACAGCCTGGGGACACAACCACAGAACTGGACAACAGCCTGGGGACCCAACCACAGAACTGAACAACAGCCTGGGGACCAAACCACAGAACTGGACAACAGCATGGGGACCCAACCACAGAACTGAACAACAGCATGGGGACCCAACCACAGAACTGAACAACAGCCTGGGGACCCAACCACAGAACTGGACAACAGCCTGGGGACCCAACCACAAAACTGGACAACAGCCTGGGGACACAACCACAGAACTGGGCAACAGCCTGGGGACACAACCACAGAACTGGGCAATAGCCTGGGGACACCACCACAGAACTGGACAACAGCCTGGGGACACAACCACAGAACTGAACAACAGCCTGGGGACACAACCACAGAACGGGACAAAAGCCTGGGGATATATCCAAAGTTAGGCACAAGTCCCAAGAGTTGGCAGTCAAGACTGGGAATTACTGACTTATAGGCTGGCACTAACCTCCTGTCTATAGGCGTTCGCATCAGAGAGGGTGTCCAAGATGATTGTATCTCCCAAAAGCATCCCAAACACTGCAAGACAACCACAGTAATTCTTCATACACAGTCAGTATTTTCTCATATACTCAGTAATCACTGATACACTGTAAGTAATCTGTGATACACAGGCAGTGATCTCTAACACACTATGTCAGTAATCTCTTATATATTGTGTAATATCTACTATGTCAGCAATCTCTTATAAATATTCAGTAACCTCTGATACAATGTGTCAGTAACCTCTGATACAATGTGTCAGTAACCGCTGATACAAAGTGTCAATAATCTATTATATAACTTGTCAGAAATCTCTGGTACAATGTATGTGCCAGTAATCTCTGAAACAAACTCAGTATCCTCTGATTGTAATCTTTTATAGTCAATGATCTCTGTGACATACAGTGGTAATAAACTGACAGTTGAGAGACTGTGAATACATAATGACAGTGGCGACAAGATTGAGACTGGTGACAAACTTACAGTAGTTAACAGTAACAACAGATTGGCAATGTGAGTGAAGACAAAACACTTGATAGCAGTAGTCATAGGTCGACAGTGGTGACACAGTGATAGCAGTAGTCATAGGTCGACAGTGGTGACACAGTGATAGCAGTAGTCATAGGTCGACAGTGGTGACACAGTGATAGCAGTAGTCATAGGTCGACAGGGGTGACACAGTGATAGCAGTAGTCATAGGTCGACAGTGGTGACACAGTGATAGCAGTAGTCATAGGTCGACAGGGGTGACACAGTGATAGCAGTAGTCATAGGTCGACAGTGGTGACACAATGACAGTGTTGGTGGATTGAGTGATGACACTGACAGATAGTGGTAACAGACTGAGTGGTGACAGATCAAATAGTGACAGGTAAACTGGTGAGGGTAGTAGTGACAGACATAGTGGTGACAGAATGATGCCAGAGACAGTAAGACTTGCCAATCTTGCACTTGTCGACATCATGTGGGAAGTGCAGCATGTTGCGGGCGTACACAGGGTTGCCTGATGGTGCCCAAGAGGGACGGATACGCTGGTGAGGCAGTGGTCTAGGAATACACAAACACAATGTCAACTCTGCACCATTCCTACCACTTCAATGTCTCATTACTCGTGTACATGTATATTCATTGGGTGTACTACGATGGTATTAAATCAGACATAATCTTATATAAAAAAAATGCCTGTGAGTATTTTATGTGAACTCAGGCATTGCAGACATTTACACTATTTTTCTATTTTATGTGAACTCAGGCACTGCAGACATTTACACTATTACTTTTCTATTTTATGTGAACTCAGGCATTGCAGACATTTACACTATTATTTTAATATTTTATGTGAACTCAGGCACTGCAGACATTTACACTATTACTTTTCTATTTTATGTGAACTCAGGCATTGCAGACATTTACATTATTATTTTTCTATTACTGCTAGTGAAGAACACAATTACAGGAGGTAACAATGGCACACAAATTATACTGGATGAAATTAATCGGCGTGCAGTACAGATACATGCATGCTTCCCATCTGACAGTTTCTCAGCTGCCCTGCATTTGTGACAGGTGTGTGTTGTTGACAGCACACTTACTTGGACCAGTCAGGCAAGTTTTTCTTGTAGATGGAGTCCAGGGGCAGCACTTGCTGCTTACCCAGTGACAGCTTGTAGATGTCCTGGGCCTGTGACACCAACACTCGATGACAACAACACACCCAGTGATAGTCCAGACACAACACACTCAGTGACAGATCAGTGACTACACATTCATCAACACAATTTGGCAAGATTTATACATTCTATATTATATTTTCTGGTACCTATAACGTATCTCTTTCAGTGGTCCACAGTTGATCAATCCACTGGTGATGAATTTTTGAAAAACACAATTATAGTCATACGTTGCTATAACATGCCTTGTTATAACACGCATTTTGATATAAGAATTTAATCTAACAGGGTAAAAAAGGCCACTGCGGCTAACAATAATGCTGTAATAACTATAATTTCTTCTGTGAAGTTTTCTTAGCATTGAAAAGCTTTGTGTTGACGTACAACAAATTGCAAATAGCAGTACAACTGTGAGATGAATTTGGAGTGGACCATGTGACTGAGTTGTTTGTTCTGCTGTGCCACAGCACCAACACCCCAGAACCAATCACATCTCACACAGATTTATGGTCACACTAGCGTCTCGTTTACATGATGTAATATCAGTGTTCATTAAGTTGGTGTTCAACTAACTGCTTTATGTTTAATTCACTTTAGGTACACTAAATGTACATCATATTTGGTTGAAATGACATGCTTACAGTGTATTGCAAAAACTTTCATTACACCTACGATAAACCGATTTTACTGGTGCGGCCAAAACATGAATTCATCAACAACATATGAACCAGTAAATGCAATATCATTCAGCACAGTAAATGTGTGTTATAAATTGGTATTTTGAGATTAAGTAGAAGATGAAGTTACACCAATAGTGAGCATATTTATTGTAATTTTAATATTTAGGTGACTTTCGCAAAGTGTCAATTCATTTGCATGTTTTGGATGCTGAAAGTCAGCTTATTATTTTAGATCTCATAAGGTCAGCAATATCATATTATCACCAAATTCACATTGTTACCTACTAGTTTAAAATGTATTTAAAACTCTACATCATTCGTGGATTTTATTCAGTTTAACATTCCACAGCACACCGACTCCTATGGCATTCTTGCTGTGTTGGAGTTACCACATAATGAGGCACGAGTGAATGGTTACTTTTTCACAGGACAAAGAGAGTTGTTAGTCTTATCGTGGGGGGGGGCACCATTTTCATTTAACCCATGAGAGGGTGTAAGGAATAGACTGTTTCAGTTTAATAAACTGTTTAATGTAAAACTTAGCTGAAATAAAAATTAATAAGTATCCATTAGATTGACAAGAACTACCATAAACTCATGACAACTATACCTTTCTGGTGTTGAGTGTAACAACGCAGTCCATGTCAGCTGACATATGCCACGAGAGAACACGTGCTATTTCTGGGTCCGAAACCTCAGCCAAATGAGCAATCTGAAAAAAAAAAAACATAATGAGTAATTCAGTGCAGCCTACTGATATTACTATTAGTCCTTCTGCATATGTAAAAGATGCACCAAGAAATCCGTATTCCTTTTCCAAACCTCCTTATTCATTCAGTGAACAAAACGCGTGGCCATAGTAAACCATTTATTCAGGTACCAGCCAGAACTCAGGTATATTGTGATTAGTTCTGTGTCCTACCTTCCACAGGACATCCCTGTGATTAGTTCTGTGAACAGAGGACGTGTCCTACCTTCCACAGGACGTCCCTGTGATTAGTTCTGTGAACAGAGGACTGTCCTACCTTCCACAGGACGTCCCTGTGATTAGTTCTGTGAGCACAGGATGTGTCCTACCTTCCACTGGATGTCCCTGTGATTAGTTCTGTGAGCACAGGATGTGTCCTACCGTCCACAGGACGTCCCTGTGATTAGTTCTGTGAACAGAGGATGTGTCCTACCTTCCACAGGACGTCCCTGTGATTAGTTCTGTGTCCTACCTTCCACTGGATGTCCCTGTGATTAGTTCTGTGAACAGAGGACTGTCCTACCTTCCACAGGACATCCCTGTGATTAGTTCTGTGTCCTACCTTCCACTGGATGTCCATGTGATTAGTTCTGTGAACAGAGGACTGTCCTACCTTCCACAGGATGTCCCTGTGATTAGTTATGTGAACAGATGACGTGTTGTACCTTCCACAGGACATCCCTGTGATTAGTTCTGTGAACAGAGGACTGTCCTACCTTCCACTGGATGTCCCTGTGATTAGTTCTGTGAACAGATGACATGTCGTACCTTCCACAGGACATCCCTGTGATTAGTTCTGTGAACAGAGGACTGTCCTACCTTCCACTGGATGTCCATGTGATTAGTTCTGTGAACAGAGGATGTGTCCTACCTTCCACAGGACATCCCTGTGATTAGTTCTGTGAACAGAGGACTGTCCTACCTTCCACAGGATGTCCCTGTGATTAGTTCTGTGAACAGATGACGTGTCGTACCTTCCACAGGACGTCCCTGTGATTAGTTCTGTGAACAGAGGACTGTCCTACCTTCCACTGGATGTCCATGTGATTAGTTTTGTGAACAGAGGATGTGTCCTACCTTCCACAGGACATCCCTGTGATTAGTTCTGTGAACAGAGGACTGTCCTACCTTCCACAGGATATCCCTGTGATTAGTTCTGTGAACAGATGACGTGTCGTACCTTCCACAGGACGTCCCTGTGATTAGTTCTGTGAACAGAGGACGTGTCCTACCTTCCACAGGATGTCCCTGTGATTAGTTCTGTGAACAGATGACGTGTCGTACCTTCCACAGGACGTCCCTGTGATTAGTTCTGTGAACAGAGGACGTGTCCTACCTTCCACAGGACATCCCTGTGATTAGTTCTGTGAATAGAGGACGTGTCGTACCTTCCACAGGACGTCCCTGTGATTAGTTCTGTGAACAGAGGACGTGTCCTACCTTCCACAGGACATCCCTGTGATTAGTTCTGTGAACAGAGGACTGTCCTACCTTCCACAGGACGTCCCTGTGATTAGTTCTGTGAACAGAGGATGTGTCCTACCTTCCACAGGATGTCCCTGTGATTAGTTCTGTGAGCACAGGATGTGTCCTACCTTCGACAGGACGTCCCTGTGATTAGTTCTGTGAACAGAGGACTGTCCTACCTTTCACAGGATGTCCCTGTGATTAGTTCTGTGAGCACAGGATGTGTCCTACCTTCCACAGGACATCCCTGTGATTAGTTCTGTGAACAGAGGACTGTCCTACCTTCCACAGGACGTCCCTGTGATTAGTTCTGTGAACAGAGGACGTGTCCTACCTTCCACAAGACGTCCCTGTGATTAGTTCTGGATGTGTCATACCTTTCCTAGGATATTGAATGTATTGTTCATGGCTCCAACAATAGTTTATTGTAGTATAATTTAACTTACTTTCGAGCTTTATTGTCAAAGATGAGTACGAAATCTCAGGCAACACACGTGACACCAGTACGTGAACAAGGCCCGTAGCTGACGGGTCGAAACGTCATACTTCGACAATAAAGCTCCAAAGTAAGTTAAATTATACTACTTTCCTAGGATGTCCCTGTGATTAGTTCTGTGACCACAGAACGTGTCCTACCATTCCCAGGACGTCCCTGTGATTAGTTCTGTCAACAGAGGCCGTGCCCTACCTTTCCTAGGACGTCCCTGTGATTAGTCCTGTCAACAGAAGACATGTCCTACCTTTCCTAGGATGTCCCTGTGATTAGTTCTGTCAACAGAGGACATGTCCTACCTTTCCTAGGATGTCCCTGTGATTAGTCCTGTCAACAGAGGACATGTCCTACCTTTCCTAGGACGTCCCTGTGATTAGTCCTGTCAACAGATGACATGTCCTACCTTTCCTAGGATGTCCCTGTGATTAGTTATGTCAACAGAGGACATGTCCTACCTTTCCTATGATATCCCTGTGATTAGTCCTGTCAACAGAGGACATGTCCTACCTTTCCTAGGACGTCCCTGTGATTAGTTCTGTCAACAGAGGACATGTCCTACCTTTCCTAGGATGTCCCGGTGATTAGTTCTGTCAACAGAGGACATGTCCTACCTTTCCTAGGATGTCCTTGTGATTAGTCCTGTCAACAGAGGACATGTCCTACCTTTCCTAGGACGTCCCTGTGATTAGTCCTGTCAACAGATGACATGTCCTACCTTTCCTAGGATGTCCCTGTGATTAGTCCTGTCAACAGAGGACATGTCCTACCTTTCCTAGGATGTCCCTGTGATTAGTCCTGTCAACAGATGACATGTCCTACCTTTCCTAGGATGTCCCTGTGATTAGTTCTGTCAACAGAGGACATGTCCTACCTTTCCTAGGATGTCCCTGTGATTAGTCCTGTCAACAGAGGACATGTCCTACCTTTCCTAGGACGTCCCTGTGATTAGTCCTGTCAACAGATGACATGTCCTACATTTCCAAAGGACGTCCCTGTGATTAGTCCTGTCAGTAGAGAACATGTCCTACCTTTCCTAGGATGTCCCTGTGATTAGTCCTGTCAACAGAAAATGTGTCCTACCTTTCCTAGGACGTCCTTGTCCTTTTGTGCGGGATGCAGGCCACACAGTCGACGAGGCAGGTGTAGCAGTCGGTCCTTTTCCCGCGTCTTCTCTGCTAGCAGACTGTCTACTGCTGCCACCTGGTGAGAACACAGTGAGACAGTCTGTGAGACTACTTAAAATTTCACACATGAATTCCGTAAAACAAAACTGACAAATCACACTTGTTCAAGTCACATTCTTCAGGGTTTTCAGGACTTAACATTTAACTTTTGTATCCACAGTCTCGGTGGGGACAGGTAAATTGGAAAAGTTATTGGCCCACCCAAAAAATTACTGGCTCGCCCAAAAAGTTACTGGCTAGAGTACTGTAAACAAAATATGGTGCTACCATGGTGCCCGTTACTTTAGGAGAACAAGTTTTGACAGGAGTGAAGACTTTCCAAAGCTTTTATGTTGCATGTGGTAACAACTTATTTTAGATTGCGACAATAAAAAGAGAGAACTCACCGTTAAGTTTAATTTGTTAATTGTGGTGTCAGTCTGTAATATAAAATCTGAGGCGCCATTCGCACAATACAATTTTAGCACATTTATTTATAGACTATTACATGAATTATTACATATTACATGAAATTAAATATCTACCTCAATGACAACAGTCAAAGTAATCTGTCAGCTATGAAACACTGTTAAATACTTAAGTTATAATGATAATCTCAATAAACAGTTTGCAAGATAGATCTTCAGCAATGAGCTTGACTTGGGAATGTATTTTGAATGGAGTAAAAAACATAAGTAAAATGGCCACATTTGGAACGACATAGCACATGAAGACATGAGACCCTGTGAGCTGAGACCCCCCGGTTGTTCTGAGGCCCCTATGAGCTGAGACCCCCCGGTTGTTCTGAGGTCCCTATGAGCTGAGACCCCCCGGTTGTTCTGAGGCCCCTATGAGCTGAGACCCCCCGGTTGTTCTGAGGTCCCTATGAGCTGAGACCCCCCGGTTGTTCTGAGGTCCCTGTGTGCTGAGACTCCCCGGTTGTTCTGAGGTCCCTATGAGCTGAAACCCCCCGGTTGTTCTGAGGTCCCTGTGTGCTGAGACCCCCTGGTTCTCCTGAGGCCCTTGTGGGCTGAGATCCCCCAGTTGTGCTGAGACCCCTGTGGGCTGAGACCCCCTGATTGTGTTGAGGCCCCTGTGGGCTGAGATCCCCCAGTTGTGTTGAGGCCCCTGTGGGCTGAGATCCCCAGTTGTGTTGAGGCCCCTGTGGGCTGAGATCCCCTGATTGTGTTGAGGCCCCTGTGGGCTGAGATCCCCCAGTTGTGCTGAGACCCCTGTGGGCTGAGACCCCCTGATTGTGTTGAGGCCCCTGTGGGCTGAGATCCCCCAGTTGTGTTGAGGTCCCTATGAGCTGAGACCCCCCGGTTGTTCTGAGGCCCCTATGAGCTGAGACCCCCCGGTTGTTCTGAGGCCCTTGAGCTGAGACCCCCCGGTTGTTCTGAGGTCCCTATGAGCTGAGACCCCCCAGTTGTTCTGAGGTCCCTGTGTGCTGAGACCCCCCGGTTGTTCTGAGGTCCCTGTGGGCTGAGATCCCCCAGTTGTGTTGAGGCCCCTGTGGGCTGAGATCCCCCAGTTGTGTTGAGGCCCCTGTGGGCTGAGATCCCCCAGTTGTGTTGAGGCCCCTGTGGGCTGAGATCCCCCAGTTGTGTTGAGGCCCCTGTGGGCTGAGATCCCCAGTTGTGTTGAGGCCCCTGTGGGCTGAGATCCCCCAGTTGTGTTGAGGCCCCTGTGGGCTGAGATCCCCTGATTGTGTTGAGGCCCCTGTGGGCTGAGATCCCCCAGTTGTGTTGAGGCCCCTGTGGGCTGAGACCCCCTGTTGTGTTGAGGCCCCTGTGGGCTGAGATCCCCCAGTTGTGTTGAGGCCCCTGTGGGCTGAGATCCCCAGTTGTGTTGAGGCCCCTGTGGGCTGAGATCCCCAGTTGCTGTTGAGCCTGTGGGCTGGATCCCCTTGTGTGACCCCTGTGCAGACCCGGTTACCTGTGGCTGGTCCCAGTTGAGACCTGGCCTAATCATTTGGCCCCAGTACAGGGGCTGAACAGGATCAATGTGTCACCACAGTACAGACTGGCTACAGGATCAATGTGTCACCACAGTACAGACTGGCTACTGGATCAATGTGTCACCACAGTACAGACTGGCTACTGGATCAATGTGTCACCACAGTCAGACTGGCAACAGATCAATGTGTCACCACATGATGGCTACAGATCAATGTGTACCCCTGGGCGGATCAATGTGTCACCCGTGCAGACCCCGGTTGGAACATTGTGTCAAAGACAGAGTGGCTACATGACAATGTGTCAAACCACGTCAACTGCCTTACGGATCAATGTGTCACCACAGTACAGACTGGCTACAGGATCAATGTGTCACCACAGTACAGACTGGCTACAGGATCAATGTGTCACCACAAGTACAGACTGGCTACTGGATCAATGTGTCACCACAGTACAGACTGGCTACAGGATCAATGTGTCACCACATACAGACTGGCAACAGGATCAATGTGTCACCACATACAGACTGGCTACAGGATCAATGTGTCACCACATCTTACAACGGTAACAGGTCAATGGGTCACCACATACTAGACGGCTACAGGATCAATGAGTCACCACACTCTTAGGCCAATAATGTCATCAGAGTAAAACACTTGGCCCAAACGTCAATGGGGACACCACAATTCAAGGCTACAGGATCAGTCAAATGAAGACTGTAACGATCACATTTTACACCACTAATCAGTCAACTGGAAATGTACCACAACATAGGCTGGTTACAGGATCAATGTGTCACCACAACATAGGCTGGTTACAGGATCAATGTGTCACCACAATATAGGCTGGCTACAGGATCAGTCAAATGAAGATGTATCGTCACTTTGAAGTCCACTAATCAGTCAACTGGAGATGTACCTTCAATTCTAAGGTCACAGATCGGTCAATTGAAGAGATCCCTCACTTCTTAGGCCAATAATCAGTCATCTGGAGACGTACACACACTTCTTAGGCCAATAATCGGTCAACTGGAGACGTACACACAATTCTTAAGGCCAATAATCAGTCAACTGGAGACGTACACACATTTCTTACACCAATAATCAGTCAACTGGAGACGTACACACACTTCTTAGACCAATAATCAGTCAACTGGAGACGTACACACATCTTCTTAGGCCAATAATCAGTCAACTGGAGACGTACACACACTTCTTAGGCCAATAATCAGTCAACTGGAGACGTACACACACTTCTTAGACCAATAATCAGTCAACTGGAGACGTACACACATTTCTTAGACCAATAATCAGTCAACTGGAGACGTACACACATTTCTTAGACCAATAATCAGTCAACTGGAGACGTACACACATTTCTTAGACCAATAATCAGTCAACTGGAGACGTACAAACACTTCTTAGACCAATAATCAGTCAACTGGAGACGTACACACATTTCTTAGACCAATAATCAGTCAACTGGAGACGTACACACATTTCTTAGACCAATAATCAGTCATCTGGAGACGTACACACATTTCTTAGACCAATAATCAGTCAACTGGACACATACACACACTTATTAGACCAATAATCAGTCAACTGGAAACGTACAAACACTTCTTAGACCAATAATCAGTCAACTGGAGACGTACATACACTTCTTAGACCAATAATCAGTCAACTGGAGACGTACAAACACTTCTTAGACCAATAATCAGTCAACTGAAGACGTACACACATTTCTTAGACCAATAATCAGTCATCTGGAGACGTACACACATTTCTTAGACCAATAATCAGTCAACTGGACACATACACACACTTATTAGACCAATAATCAGTCAACTGGAAACGTACCCACATTTCTTAGACCAATAATCAGTCAACTGGAGACGTACACACACTTCTTAGGCCAATAATCAGTCAACTGGAAGAGTACACACATTTCTTAGACCAATAATCAGTCAACTGGAGACGTACACACACTTCTTAGACCAATAATCAGTCAACTGGACACGTACATACACTTCTTAGGCCAATAATCAGTCAACTGGACACGTACACACACTTCTTAGGCCAATAATCAGTAAGGAGATTACACACACTTCTTAGGCCAATAATCAGATAATGGGAGATGTACACACACTTCTTAGGCCAATAATCAGATAATCGGAGATGTACACACACTTCTTAGGCCAATAATCAGTCAACTGGAGACGTACATACACTTCTTAGGCCAATAATCAGTCAACTGGACACATACACACACTTCTTAGGCAAATAATCAGATAATGGGAGATGTACACACACTTCTTAGGCCAATAACCAGATAATCGAAGATGTACACACACTTCTTAGGCCAATAATCAGTTAATCGGAGATGTACACACACTTCTTAGGCCAATAATCAGATAATGGGAGATGTACACACACTTCTTAGGCCAATAATCAGATAATCGGAGATGTACACACACTTCTTAGGCCAATAATCAGTTAATCGGAGATGTACACACACTTCTTAGGCCAATAATCAGATAATCGGAGATGTACACACACTTCTTAGGCCAATAATCAGATAATCGGAGATGTACACACACTTCTTAGGCCAATAACCAGATAATGGGAGATGTACACACACTTCTTAGGCCAATAACCAGATAATGGGAGATGTACACACACTTCTTAGGCCAATAACCAGATAATGGGAGATGTACACACACTTCTTAGGCCAATAACCAGATAATGGAGATGTACACACACTTCTTAGGCCAATAACCAGATAATGGGAGATGTACACACACTTCTTAGGCCAATAACCAGATAATGGGAGATGTACACACACTTCTTAGGCCAATAACCAGATAATGGGAGATGTACACACACTTCTTAGGCCAATAACCAGATAATGGGAGATGTACACACACTTCTTAGGCCAATAACCAGATAATGGGAGATGTACACACACTTCTTAGGCCAATAACCAGATAATGGGAGATGTACACACACTTCTTAGGCCAATAACCAGATAATGGGAGATGTACACACACTTCTTAGGCCAATAACCAGATAATGGGAGATGTACACACACTTCTTAGGCCAATAACCAGATAATGGGAGATGTACACACACTTCTTAGGCCAATAACCAGATAATGGGAGATGTACACACACTTCTTAGGCCAATAACCAGATAATGGGAGATGTACACACACTTCTTAGGCCAATAACCAGATAATGGGAGATGTACACACACTTCTTAGGCCAATAACCAGATAATGGGAGATGTACACACACTTCTTAGGCCAATAACCAGATAATGGGAGATGTACACACACTTCTTAGGCCAATAACCAGATAATGGGAGATGTACACTTACTTCTCAGCTCGTTGATCAGCTGTTGTGTTGTGTCAAACAGAGAGCGATACGCTTTGATCGCTGCTCGCAAGTTGTCTCGCTCTTTGGACAATGCTGCCATTTGGGACTGCTTCTTTATATCTGTAACAGAGAGTGAATGACACACATGACACAGACAGCTACACGCACCGACACAGCTTGGTTAGCTTTCTTGAGATGTCACAGGAGTAGCATAGGCTGCAAACAAATGTCTTATGACAGCATGAGATGACATGTGATGACAACCACAAGTGTCAGAATGAGATGACATGTGATGATAACCACGAGTGTCAGAATGAGATGACATGTGATGACAACCACAAGTGTCAGAATGAGATGACATGTGATGACAACCACAAGTGTCAGAATGAGATGACATGTGATGACAATCACGAGTGTCAGAATGAGATGACATGTGATGACAACCACAAGTGTCAGAATGAGATGACATGTGATGACAACCACGAGTGTCAGAATGAGATGACATGTGATGACATGTGACTAGTGACGATGACACAAGATTGTGGTGGTGTGAGCACTGGACTCAGTTGTGAGAGCACTGGATCTAACCCTGTACTGCAGTGTCAGTTCTTTCACTTTACATTGCTGCTGTTCACTCGGCTGTATGAATGAGTGCCTAGCTACATAGATATTGGTGGTTGTTTGTGTATGATAGTCTTTGTGTGGTAATTGCAGCGTAACTGAATGCTTCCCAGACAAGTCAAAATGGTGTTCAATTATACAGGTCTGTCTGGAAATAAAGTGCAAACTGCTTTGAACAGTCCTAAGTGGATGTCAGTGCATGTCTGTTCATTACGCCACTTGACTCTAAGTAAGAGAACCTGGCCCATTGAAAATCACGCTATGCCACATGACATGGTTACCATCAGGTAAAGCGTTTACTATTACTACCAGGACATTGCTCTAGTTCACACAACTGTATGAATGTGTGTCTGGTTATAGACAGTGATTGATACTGGTGTATGTATAATGTTCGCACATTAATTGCAGCATGATTGCAGAAGTCGAGAATATTCAGATGGTGTTCAATTGAACAGGCCTGTCACGGAATACAGTGTAAGATGCTTTGAGCAATCCTGAGGATTGGATGTAATGTAAGAACCTACTTTTACCTTTTACCACAAAGAATTTGACACATTTGCAGACCACTCCCATTTGCTCGTACTACTCCACCACTGTTGAGTTCATCTACTATGGACTGCAGGTGCCACAGGTTCCACAACTACAGTGGACTGCAGGTGCCACACAACTACAGTGGACTGCAGGTGCCACACAACTACAGTGGACTGCTGGTGCCACACAACTACAGTGGACTGCAGGTGCCACACAACTACAGTGGACTACAGGTGCCACACAACTACAGTGGACTGCTGGTGCCACAGGTGCCACACAACTACAGTGGACTGCTGGTGCCACAGGTGCCACACAACTACAGTGGACTGCAGGTGCCACAGGTTCCACACAACTACAGTGGACTGCAGGTGCCACACAACTACAGTGGACTGCAGGTGCCACACAACTACAGTGGACTGCTGGTGCCACAGGTGCCACACAACTACAGTGGACTGCTGGTGCCACAGGTGCCACACAACTACAGTGGACTGCAGGTTCCACACAACTACAGTGGACTGCACGTTCCACAACTACAATGGACTGCAGGTTCCACAACTACAGTGGACTGCAGGTTCCACACAACTACAGTGGACTGCACATTCCACAACTACAATGGACTGCAGGTTCCACAACTACAGTGGACTGCAGGTGCCACACAACTACAGTGGACTGCAGGTGCCACACAACTACAGTGGACTGCAGGTGCCACACAACTACAGCGGACTGCACGTTCCACACAACTACAGTGGACTGCAGGTTCCACACAACTACAGTGGACTGCAGGTGCCACACAACTACAGTGGACTGCAGGTTCCACAACTACAGTGGACTGCAGGTCCCACAACTACAGTGGACTGCAGGTGCCACACAACTACAGTGGACAACAGGTCCACAACTACAGTGGACTGCAGGTGCCACACAACTACAGTGGACTGCAGGTGCCACACAACTACAGTGGACTGCAGGTGCCACACAACTACAGTGGACTGCAGGTGCCACACAACTACAGTGGACAACAGGTTCCACAACTACAGTGGACTGCAGGTTCCACACAACTACAGTGGACTGCAGGTGCCACACAACTACAGTGGACTGCAGGTTCCACAACTACAGTGGACTGCAGGTCCACACAACTACAGTGGACTGCAGGTGCCACACAACTACAGTGGACTGCAGGTGCCACACAACTACAGTGGACTGCAGGTTCCACAACTACAGTGGACTGCAGGTCCACACAACTACAGTGGACTGCAGGTCCACACAACTACAGTGGACTGCAGGTTCCACAACTACAGTGGACTGCAGGTCCACACAACTACAGTGGACTGCAGGTGCCACACAACTACAGTGGACTGCAGGTGCCACACAACTACAGTGGACTGCAGGTGCCACACAACTACAGTGGACTGCAGGTCCACACAACTACAGTGGACTGCAGGTGCCACACAACTACAGTGGACTGCAGGTTCCACACAACTACAGTGGACTGCAGGTGCCACACAACTACAGTGGACTGCAGGTTCCACACAACTACAGTGGACTGCAGGTTCCACACAACTACAGTGGACTGCAGGTTCACACAACTACAGTGGACTGCAGGTTCCACACAACTACAGTGGACTGCAGGTTCCACACAACTACAGTGGACTGCAGGTTCCACAACTACAGTGGACTGCAGGTTCCACACAACTACAGTGGACTGCAGGTTCCACACAACTACAGTGGACTGCAGGTTCCACAACTACAGTGGACTGCAGGTTCCACACAACTACAGTGGACTGCAGGTGCCACACAACTACAGGGGACTGCAGGTTCCACAACTACAGTGGACTGCAGGTTCCACACAACTACAGTAGACTGCAGGTTCCACAACTACAGTGGACTGCAGTGCCACACAACTACAGTGGACTGCAGGTTCCACACAACTACAGTGGACTGCAGGTGCCACACAACTACAGTGGACTGCAGGTTCCACACAACTACAGTAGACTGCAGGTTCCACAACTACAGTGGACTGCAGGTTCCACACAACTACAGTGGACTGCAGGTTCCACAACTACAGTGGACTGCAGGTTCCACACAACTACAGTGGACTGCAGGTTCCACACAACTACAGTGGACTGCAGGTTCCACACAACTACAGTGGACTGCAGGTTCCACACAACTACAGTGGACTGCAGGTTCCACACAACTACAGTGGACTGCAGGTTCCACACAACTACAGTGGACTGCAGGTTCCACACAACTACAGTGGACTGCAGGTTCCACACAACTACAGTGGACTGCAGGTTCCACACAACTACAGTGGACTGCAGGTTCCACACAACTACAGTGGACTGCAGGTTCCACACAACTACAGTGGACTGCAGGTTCCACACAACTACAGTGGACTGCAGGTTCCACACAACTACAGTGGACTGCAGGTTCCACACAACTACAGTGGACTGCAGGTTCCACACAACTACAGTGGACTGCAGGTTCCACACAACTACAGTGGACTGCAGGTGCCACACAATACAGTGACTGCAGTTCCACAACTACAGTGGACTGCAGGTTCCACACAACTACAGTGGACTGCAGGTTCCACACAACTACAGTGGACTGCAGGTTCCACACAACTACAGTGGACTGCAGGTTCCACACAACTACAGTGGACTGCAGGTGCCACACAACTACAGTGGACTGCAGGTTCCACAACTACAGTGGACTGCAGGTTCCACACAACTACAGTAGACTGCAGGTTCCACACAACTACAGTGGACTGCAGGTTCCACACAACTACAGTGGACTGCAGGTTCCACACAACTACAGTGGACTGCAGGTTCCACACAACTACAGTGGACTGCAGGTTCCACACAACTAAAGTGGACTGCAGGTGCCACACAACTACAGTGGACTGCAGGTTCCACAACTACAGTGGACTGCAGGTGCCACACAACTACAGTAGACTGCAGGTTCCACACAACTAAAGTGGACTGCAGGTTCCACACAACTACAGTGGACTGCAGGTTCCACACAACTAAAGTGGACTGCAGGTTCCACACAACTACAGTGGACTGCAGGTTCCACACAACTAAAGTGGACTGCAGGTGCCACACAACTACAGTGGACTGCAGGTTCCACAACTACAGTGGACTGCAGGTGCCACACAACTACAGTAGACTGCAGGTTCCACACAACTAAAGTGGACTGCAGGTTCCACACAACTACAGTGGACTGCAGGTTCCACACAACTAAAGTGGACTGCAGGTTCCACACAACTACAGTGGACTGCAGGTTCCACACAACTAAAGTGGACTGCAGGTTCCACACAACTACAGTGGACTGCAGGTTCCACAACTACAGTGGACTGCAGGTTCCACACAACTACAGTGGACTGCAGGTTCCACACAACTACAGTGGACTGCAGGTGTTAAGGTTCCAAACAACAGGTGTTACAGATTCAATGCATCTATTGTGGACTTCTGTTAGATATGCAGATATGCATTTTAGATACAAGTCTAAATATGGGTTTTGTTAGAGCCTTCAGGTTAAGCAGGCCTCTGTTTCTGTTAGATATGCAAGCTGGTCCTGGCGTATGCTAGACTGCCTGGTCTTGTATGAGAATGTGCCCCATGCAGCACTAGGACAGTCTAGAACCAGTATTCAACTTGGGCTCATCAAGTATTAATTAGCACTCAATTCCCTGGACAGGCAAGAGCTGCCAGAATGCAGAGGCACACACTGTTGAGTTCCCCAGGGCCACAGACCCACAGAGCAGCCCTAGACACACAGACACAGTCTGCCTGGGTGTACACTGTATGTGCTGCCAACTGTACTGTCCTTCCACCCAACGGAGTGGACACAGCAGGGTGGTGACCACTGACACACCAGAGACAACCTGTTCCTGGCAAGCGAAGGAATGTCAGAACTCAGTGCTTTCTCGCTTATGATCAATATCCTGTTTAACAAGTCGTCATGACAACACTACTCTAGAGTGCTGACTGCATGCGATCAACAGCGAATGTGAGTGAAATGGACGGTGAATTTAATTACATTTTCATTATCAATGTACGTCGAGCAGCAGGAGCTTGCTGATGGGATGCCAACCTCCGTACCTGCATGACGTGTCAGAGGGAACTACTCACTCAGTGTAGGTAGGTGCATTGTGGATGGTGCAGCAGGTTGGTGGAGGGATGGGTAACTTGGTACATGGGCCCAACAGAGGGTAAGCCTTGCTGTCATTGTCTGTATACCCTTGCTGGCTCTCCTTGTCATGAGAACAGTTGACCTACTCATGGAAAGCACGTACATATATATGGGACACTTGGTACAAGTTACATAGTTACATGTTGGGCCTTGGTTAAACACTTCCATACAGCCAATGTGTTTTGCATCAATGGGTACACAAAAGAGGTCAGAAGGTTAGGAGGATTTCAGAGTTGTTCCTTCTAAGCAGATGACCCTTATTTGAGGTGTTCACTGCGAGTTGCATGCAGGAACAGCTCAGTAGACACAATCTTTTTCAGCCAGTTACTGGTGCAAAGATATTAGTTACTGAAGAGCCAGTGTGACAACAGCTGACAATGTCTGGTGATATACAAGAACTGCTATAACAATTATTAACAGGGCACTCTAGGGTCAACACTGACAACTAGGCCCAGATAACCAATCTCTCTTTTTATGTAGAAATCCATTTCAATGTTGTATCTTTGATTTTAGTGTTATTCTTACATGTGTGTTTGCTTTCAGGTTGTGTGTTTACAACACTGATACTACTCAAAGGCCACTTGTGAAGTCAACATGGCATACCATTTACAACGCTACTCAACTGTCAACATGGGATACCATTTACAATGCTACTCAACTGTCAACATGGGATACCCTCTACAATGCTATTCATGATGGCAACATGGCATACTAGCTACAATGCCACTCATGTAAACATGGCGTACTAGCTACTATGTTACTTATGGTGTTGACATCTCTATACGGAATTTAATATAAAAAGCCATCATGGTGTTTAATATAAAAAGCCATCATGGTGTCGACATGGAATACCATCATGCTGTTGATTTAATATATGACTGACAGTAGCAATGTTCCAACACAACTACAGTAGTGTCAGTATTGGGGATGAGGTGCGGTTTCGCATCAGTCCCGATATAATTGGTGCATCTCCAGGGAACCAATCAAAAGGTGTTGCTGACAATGGCCGTGTGGTAGCGCGTGCTGGCTCGCCACCACAGCCACGCAAAACTCGCCTGCATGCCACGCTGAACAAACACGGTCTCATTGAACTTGACATCAGTAGGCGAGACTTACATAGTCTGCCGTCGGAAGTGTTCCGTCAGCTGCGTACCGAGTCCCTCTGTGTTGCCGAGAATCGCCTGCACACGATCCCTAGCGCCATCTCGTGGCTGCACAAGTTGCGTGTACTTGATGCACATGGTAACCATATCATTGCATTATCAGACACACTTGCCAACTGCTCTCACTTGCAGCATCTTGATCTCACGGACAACCGATTATCAACGTTCCCGCCTCAGCCAATCACATCGCTGCTTCACCTACGTGTGCTGCGACTCGGAGGCAATCGTCTCGAGTCTGTGCCACATGAAATTAGCAACCTACGGTCTCTGCAGCAGTTTGACCTGCACGGCAACAAACTCTGGTAGGTAGCAAGCATCTCAACATTCACAGGCACAAACTGCATTAACTCCTTACTGTGCTGTGCAGACTGTCCAAAACCGCCCAACCCCTCGTACGGGCAGACCGTTCAAAACCGCCCAGTAAACTCACAGTTCGTGGGCCTTTCGTTTACCGTGATCACATCCTTCTTTTACATTAACCAGCCAGCTCAAACTGATGATCTAAGCTCTATGTAGGTCACGGAAGCATGTGCTGTCACCATCTTGTGAAAAAAAAATTCATTTGCGAATTAAGTGAGTTTATTTGGAAGGATGTTGAAGTGCGTTCGTCTAATTAACCTCCGACATCATGCGGAATTTGGCGGATATTACTGAGATCATTTCTCAACGATTTCGAGTCGGATATCGATGTTTGCAACGTGAATAATGTCGACAGCGATCACGGAAACCCTGTTATCGTCCATATACGTTGTCTGTGGACTTTTCGTTGTTGAGATACGAAGAAGATGACTTGTCGGCGTCAGGTTAATTTTGCCGATATGCAGCCATTTTGTTGATCGGATCACCGTCTGTACTTTGTTTGATTTATTTATTTTAGGGTATTTTATTAATATGCACTATGGTCACACTGCTTCTGATAAGGGAGCATCTATTTGTGAAAGGAGTCTGCTATCCTTCGTTATTCGAATGTTGATTTTACATACGAAAAGAACATTCCATTCGGCAATATGATTGGTAAACGATAGCCATTTTGTAAATTATGGCATGATTTTTGTCTTCCGTCGCATTGGCGTTGTTTACAAAAGCAATTATAATTTGAAAACTAACCGTCAAAATTGGATGAATGTTTTACTAGGATAAACCTAACATACATGGCTACATTAGTTCCACAGGATCACTGTTGTGTGTTCAAAGATTTTTTACTATGTAGCATGATGAAGTTGCTTATTTATTTTGTCTTCATAATTTATAAAATTTGCTTCAAGATCTGAAATGTAATCGATTGCAATAGATTAATTTTAATAACACATTATATTCACACAATCATTCCATGTAAAGTGCAATTAATTTCATATATTTTCATGCATCAGTTGTCGAGTTATTAGAATTTTAATGCAAGCAACATGCAGCGTAATTCACAGATGGCTGCCATCTTAAAATTGTCTGCGTTTTTTTCCTCATGCTATCTCTCACCCTCATTCTCTCGCTCGCTGTGTTTCTCTCATTTGCTCTCTGTCTGTCTCTCTCTCTCTCTTGTTTGTATTCTTTATCTCTGTCTTGCTCTTTCTTGTGCTACCTCTTCCCCCTCTTTCACTGAGTGTGATGCTGATACTTGCAGGTACCTACCCCACAATCTGCGTTGTCTGACGAGCCTGCGCCAACTAAACCTGTCAGACAACATCTTTGACCAACTACCCATCTGTGTGTGTCAGCTGACCAGCCTTGAGGCGCTAGATCTCCATGGCAACAAGCTGACCACCCTGCCAGCCGAGTTCAACCAGCTGGAGGTGCTGACAGAGCTGAACGTGTCGTCCAACGTGTTTGTGTCATGGCCCCACGTCATCACCAACCTGCGCACCCTCCACTCACTCGACATCTCCCACAACCAACTCAAGCTCGTCATCTCCTCCCTTGCCTCTTTGCCCCGTCTCCGCACCCTCCTGCTGCAGAGCAATGCCATCCGCACCCTGCCCTCTGACCTCCGCTCGCTGGAATATCTCAACATTGCTGACAACAAACTGACTAACTTCTCGGTGGCCCACATGAAGCGTGTGCGTCATCTCAACGCGAGCAGGAATCGCCTGGAGCACCTGCCACTGGGGGTGTACAACCTCACTCAGCTCACCACACTCAAGCTCAATGCAAACAAGATCGAGTACGTGTCACAGGACATCATCCTGCTCAAACGACTGCGCGTCCTTGACCTTGGCAACAACCGCCTCACGTGTCTGCCAAGCGTCATCCATGAGCTCGAGAACCTGCAGACGTTCAACATCAAGGGCAACAAAATTGAGGCAAACATTCCCCTGGTGCCACCCCAGTATGCCCCAGAACGAGTGACTTCACCCATGCCCCCAGTGGGGTATGACTACACAGACGACCCTGTTGTCCTTGATGTCAACAGCAATGTCCGCACAGAGCCAGATGATCATGACATTGTTATTACGCAACAGAATCACAAGTTTGGTGGCAGCACTGGTGCCACCCGTAAAAGCCGCCGGCGTCGGCTTTTCCCATTTTCATTGCGTCGCAAAAAGAATGGCAACACTGGTTATGCACCACATTCACGCCACATTGCAACGCAATACACACCCAAGTCTAGTGTGAAGACACGTGGCCGACCACCACTCAACTACCAGTCACGCAACCCAAACATCCTCTCCTCATTCAACAGTGCTGCCCCTAGTGCCGCCTACAACAACACTGTTTACAGAACAACAACGAACACTATTGCAACAACAAATCACGGCCAGCAGGAGAGAGAGCCATCAGTGAAGACACACCGACCATCTCACAGCAAGCAGGTACGCTGACCGACCATCTCACAGCAAGCAGGTAGGCTGACCGACCATCTCACAGCAAGCAGGTACGCTGACCGACCATCTCACAGCAAGCAGGTAGGCTGATGGACCACCTCACAGCAAGCAGGTAGGCTGACCGACCATCTGACAGCAAGCAGGTAGGCTGACCGACCATCTCACAGCAAGCAGGTAGGCTGACCGACCATCTCACAGCAAGCAGGTAGGCTGACCAACCATCTCACAGCAAGCAGGTAGGCTGACCGACCATCTCACAGCAAGCAGGTAGGCTGAAGGACCATTTCACTGCAAGCAGGTAGGCTGATGGACCACCTCACAGCAAGCAGGTAGGCTGATGGACCACCTCCCAGCAAACAGGTAGGGTGAGGGACCATTTCATTGCAAGCAGGTAGGCTGAGAGGGCCATCTCACAGCAAGCAGGTAGGCTGAGAGGGCCATCTCACAGCAAGCAGGTAGGCTGATGGATCACCTCACAGCAAGCAGGTAAGTTACAGCAACCCATGACGTGTGAGGATGAGTTCAGCTAAATTACACCATTACATTACTACAACATAATAATAAAATACTATTTAATTAAGTGTGATTCTCAGACATTGCTGATAATAGAACTGCTGTAACCAATGTTGACTTTGTCCACCAGCCACTGAGCATGACCAACCTCTAACCAATGTTGACTTTGTCCACCAGCCCCTGACATGACCAACCTCTAACCAATGTTGACTTTGTCCACCAGCCACTGAGCATGACCAACCTCTAACCAATGTTGACTTTGTCCACCAGCCCCTGACATGACCAACCTCTAACCAATGTTGACTTTGTCCACCAGCCACTGAGCATGACCAACCTCTAACCAATGTTGACTTTGTCCACCAGCCACTGACATGACCAACCTCTAACAAATGTTGACTTTGTCCACCAGCCACTGACATGACCAACCTCTAACCAATGTTGACTTTGTCCACCAGCCACTGACATGACCAACCTCTAACAAATGTTGACTTTGTCCACCAGCCACTGACATGACCAACCTCTAACCAATGTTGACTTTGTCCACCAGCCACTGAACATGACCAACCTCTAACCAATGTTGACTTTGTCCACCAGCCACTGACATGACCAACCTCTAACAAATGTTGAC
This sequence comes from Ridgeia piscesae, assembly GCA_025642075.2. Lineage (NCBI taxonomy): Eukaryota > Metazoa > Annelida > Polychaeta > Sabellida > Siboglinidae > Ridgeia > Ridgeia piscesae. The sequence continues at coordinate 108,947 of JAODUO010000626.1, forward strand.
TTTGTCCACCAGCCACTGAACATGACCAACCTCTAACAAATGTTGACTTTGTCCACCAGCCACTGACATGACCAACCTCTAACCAATGTTGACTTTGTCCACCAGCCACTGAACATGACCAACCTCTAACAAATGTTGACTTTGTCCACCAGCCACTGACATGACCAACCTCTAACCAATGTTGACTTTGTCCACCAGCCACTGACATGACCAACCTCTAACCAATGTTGACTTTGTCCACCAGCCACTGACATGACCAACCTCTAACAAAAGTTGACTTTGTCCACCAGCCACTGACATGACCAACCTCTAACCAATGTTGACTTTGTCCACCAGCCACTGAACATGACCAACCTCTAACAAATGTTGACTTTGTCCACCAGCCACTGACATGACCAACCTCTAACCAATGTTGACTTTGTCCACCAGCCACTGACATGACCAACCTCTAACCAATGTTGACTTTGTCCACCAGCCACTGAACATGACCAACCTCTAACCAATGTTGACTTTGTCCACCAGCCACTGACATGACCAACCTCTAACCAATGTTGACTTTGTCCACCAGCCACTGAACATGACCAACCTCTAACCAATGTTGACTTTGTCCACCAGCCACTGAACATGACCAACCTCTAACCAATGTTGACTTTGTCCACCAGCCACTGAACATGACCAACCTCTAACCAATGTTGACTTTGTCCACCAGCCACTGAACATGACCAACCTCTAACAAATGTTGACTTTGTCCACCAGCCACTGAACATGACCAACCTCTAACCAATGTTGACTTTGTCCACCAGCCCCTGAACATGACCAACCTCTAACCAATGTTGACTTTGTCCACCAGCCCCTGAGCATGACCAACCTCTAACAAATGTTGACTTTGTCCACCAGCCCCTGAACATGACCAACCTCTAACCAATGTTGACTTTGTCCACCAGCCACTGAACATGACCAACCTCTAACAAATGTTGACTTTGTCCACCAGCCACTGACATGACCAACCTCTAACCAATGTTGACTTTGTCCACCAGCCACTGACATGACCAACCTCTAACCAATGTTGACTTTGTCCACCAGCCACTGACATGACCAACCTCTAACAAAAGTTGACTTTGTCCACCAGCCACTGACATGACCAACCTCTAACAAGTTGACTTTGTCCACCAGCCACTGACATGACCAACCTCTAACCAATGTTGACTTTGTCCACCAGCCACTGACATGACCAACCTCTAACCAATGTTGACTTTGTCCACCAGCCACTGAACATGACCAACCTCTAACAAAAGTTGACTTTGTCCACCAGCCACTGACATGACCAACCTCTAACAAAAGTTGACTTTGTCCACCAGCCACTGACATGACCAACCTCTAACCAATGTTGACTTTGTCCACCAGCCACTGACATGACCAACCTCTAACCAATGTTGACTTTGTCCACCAGCCACTGAGCATGACCAACCTCTAACCAATGTTGACTTTGTCCACCAGCCACTGAACATGACCAACCTCTAACCAATGTTGACTTTGTCCACCAGCCACTGACATGACCAACCTCTAACAAATGTTGACTTTGTCCATCAGCCACTGAACATGACCAACCTCTAACCAATGTTGACTTTGTCCACCAGCCACTGACATGACCAACCTCTAACCAATGTTGACTTTGTCCACCAGCCCCTGAGCATGACCAACCTCTAACCAATGTTGACTTTGTCCACCAGCCCCTGAGCATGACCAACCTCTAACCAATGTTGACTTTGTCCACCAGCCCCTGAGCATGACCAACCTCTAACAAATGTTGACTTTGTCCACCAGCCCCTGAGCATGACCAACCTCTAACAAATGTTGACTTTGTCCACCAGCCACTGAACATGACCAACCTCTGACCAATGTTGACTTTGTCCACCAGCCACTGACATGACCAACCTCTGACCAATGTTGACTTTGTCCATCAGCCACTGAACATGACCAACCTCTAACAAATGTTGACTTTGTCCACCAGCCACTGACATGACCAACCTCTGACCAATGTTGACTTTGTCCATCAGCCACTGAACATGAGTCAACCTCTGACCAATGTTGACTTTGTCCACCAGCCACTGAACATGACCAACCTCTGACCAATGTTGACTTTGTCCACCAGCCCCTGAGCATGACCAACCTCTAACAAATGTTGACTTTGTCCACCAGCCCCTGAGCATGACCAACCTCTAACAAATGTTGACTTTGTCCACCAGCCACTGAACATGACCAACCTCTAACCAATGTTGACTTTGTCCACCAGCCCCTGAGCATGACCAACCTCTAACCAATGTTGACTTTGTCCACCAGCCCCTGAGCATGACCAACCTCTAACCAATGTTGACTTTGTCCACCAGCCCCTGAGCATGACCAACCTCTAACCAATGTTGACTTTGTCCATCAGCCACTGAACATGACCAACCTCTGACCAATGTTGACTTTGTCCACCAGCCCCTGAGCATGACCAACCTCTAACAAATGTTGACTTTGTCCACCAGCCACTGAACATGACCAACCTCTGACCAATGTTGACTTTGTCCACCAGCCACTGAACATGACCAACCTCTAACCAATGTTGACTTTGTCCACCAGCCACTGAACATGACCAACCTCTAACCAATGTTGACTTTGTCCACCAGCCACTGAACATGACCAACCTCTGACCAATGTTGACTTTGTCCACCAGCCACTGAGCATGACCAACCTCTAACCAATGTTGACTTTGTCCACCAGCCACTGACATGACCAACCTCTAACAAATGTTGACTTTGTCCACCAGCCACTGAACATGACCAACCTCTAACCAATGTTGACTTTGTCCACCAGCCACTGACATGACCAACCTCTAACCAATGTTGACTTTGTCCACCAGCCCCTGCAGCATGACCAACCTCTAACCAATGTTGACTTTGTCCACCAGCCACTGAGCATGACCAACCTCTAACCAATGTTGACTTTGTCCATCAGCCACTGAACATGACCAACCTCTGACCAATGTTGACTTTGTCCACCAGCCCCTGAGCATGACCAACCTCTAACAAATGTTGACTTTGTCCACCAGCCACTGAACATGACCAACCTCTAACCAATGTTGACTTTGTCCACCAGCCACTGAACATGACCAACCTCTAACCAATGTTGACTTTGTCCACCAGCCACTGAACATGACCAACCTCTAACCAATGTTGACTTTGTCCACCAGCCACTGAACATGACCAACCTCTAACAAATGTTGACTTTGTCCACCAGCCACTGAAAATGACCAACCTCTAACCAATGTTGACTTTGTCCACCAGCCACTGAAAATGAGTCAACCTCTAACAAATGTTGACTTTGTCCATCAGCCACTGAAAATGACCAACCTCTAACCAATGTTGACTTTGTCCACCAGCCACTGACATGACCAACCTCTAACCAATGTTGACTTTGTCCACCAGCCACTGAACATGAGTCAACCTCTAACAAATGTTGACTTTGTCCATCAGCCACTGAACATGACCAACCTCTAACAAATGTTGACTTTGTCCACCAGCCACTGAACATGACCAACCTCTAACAAATGTTGACTTTGTCCATCAGCCACTGAACATGACCAACCTCTAACCAATGTTGACTTTGTCCACCAGCCACTGACATGACCAACCTCTAACAAATGTTGACTTTGTCCATCAGCCACTGAACATGAGTCAACCTCTAACCAATGTTGACTTTGTCCACCAGCCACTGACATGACCAACCTCTAACCAATGTTGACTTTGTCCACCAGCCACTGAACATGACCAACCTCTAACAAATGTTGACTTTGTCCATCAGCCACTGAACATGAGTCAACCTCTAACAAATGTTGACTTTGTCCACCAGCCACTGAACATGACCAACCTCTAACCAATGTTGACTTTGTCCACCAGCCACTGAACATGAGTCAACCTCTAACCAATGTTGACTTTGTCCACCAGCCACTGAACATGAGTCAACCTCTAACCAATGTTGACTTTGTCCATCAGCCACTGAACATGACCAACCTCTAACAAATGTTGACTTTGTCCACCAGCCACTGAACATGACCAACCTCTAACAAATGTTGACTTTGTCCACCAGCCACTGAACATGACCAACCTCTAACAAATGTTGACTTTGTCCACCAGCCACTGAACATGACCAACCTCTAACAAATGTTGACTTTGTCCATCAGCCACTGAACATGACCAACCTCTAACCAATGTTGACTTTGTCCACCAGCCACTGAACATGACCAACCTCTAACAAATGTTGACTTTGTCCATCAGCCACTGAACATGACCAACCTCTAACAAATGTTGACTTTGTCCACCAGCCACTGACATGACCAACCTCTAACCAATGTTGACTTTGTCCACCAGCCACTGAACATGAGTCAACCTCTAACCAATGTTGACTTTGTCCACCAGCCACTGAACATGAGTCAACCTCTGACCAATGTTGACTTTGTCCACCAGCCACTGAACATGACCAACCTCTAACAAATGTTGACTTTGTCCACCAGCCACTGACATGACCAACCTCTAACCAATGTTGACTTTGTCCACCAGTCACTGACATGACCAACCTCTAACCAATGTTGACTTTGTCCACCAGCCACTGAACATGACCAACCTCTAACCAATGTTGACTTTGTCCACCAGCCCCTGAACATGACCAACCTCTAACCAATGTTGACTTTGTCCATCAGCCACTGAACATGACCAACCTCTAACCAATGTTGACTTTGTCCACCAGTCACTGACATGACCAACCTCTAACCAATGTTGACTTTGTCCACCAGCCACTGAACATGAGTCAACCTCTAACAAATGTTGACTTTGTCCACCAGCCCCTGAACATGACCAACCTCTAACCAATGTTGACTTTGTCCATCAGCCACTGAACATGACCAACCTCTAACCAATGTTGACTTTGTCCACCAGTCACTGACATGACCAACCTCTAACCAATGTTGACTTTGTCCATCAGCCACTGAACATGAGTCAACCTCTAACAAATGTTGACTTTGTCCACCAGCCCCTGAACATGACCAACCTCTAACAAATGTTGACTTTGTCCACCAGCCCCTGAACATGACCAACCTCTAACAAATGTTGACTTTGTCCACCAGCCACTGACATGACCAACCTCTGACCAATGTTGACTTTGTCCACCAGCCACTGAGCATGACCAACCTCTAACCAGTGTTGACTTTGTCCACCAGCCACTGACATGACCAACCTCTAACAAATGTTGACTTTGTCCACCAGCCACTGACATGACCAACCTCTAACCAATGTTGACTTTGTCCACCAGCCACTGACATGACCAACCTCTAACCAGTGTTGACTTTGTCCACCAGCCCCTGAGCATGACCAACCTGCTCGAGTCAACCCCTACTGGAGGTGCTCCAACGTGGCTGCCAACTAATGGCAACTCTCTGGTCAGTGAGGTGTCCTACCCAATGACAAACACATTTGCGTCACTATCAGCAACGAAGGCAAGTGAGACAGTGGATGGGCGTGACACAATGTACGGCCACCACCGCCGCAGACAGAGGGAGCCACCAGGCAGCATCCGCAGCACTGCCGTCACGATCAATGACTCAGTGGGAGACCAACTGTCCTTGGGAGATGAAGACTTTGACCACCAGCCACTGACCGTCACTGACCAGCATCTTCTGAGCATGTGCAGTGAGGTGGAGGGCTTGCTTCATGAACAGCTGCTGCAGCCTATCATTGCAGACAAGGGCATCTTCCGCAAAAGGTCAGTCATACACTTCTGTCTAGGGCATCTTCCGCAAAAGGTCAGTCATACACTTCTGTCTAGGGCATCTTCCGCAAAAGGTCAGTCATACAGTTCTGTCTAGGGCATCTTCCGCCAACGGTCAGTCATACACTTCTGTCTAGGGCATCTTCTGCAAGAGGTCAGTCATACACTTCTGTCTAGGGCATCTTTCGCAAAAGGTCAGTCATACACTTCTGTCTAGGGCATTTTCCACAAGAGGTCAGTCATACACTTCTGTCTACAGTGTCTATAGCATTTTCATGCAAATGATCAGTTTGACAATGATCAGTTTAAACAATATTGTATACTTCTATCTAGGGCATCATATTCCTCCAGAGGTTAATTGTATCCTTCTCTCTAGAGCATCTTCCTCAAGACAAGTCTGTGACAGTGTTATTATTACAGCTTTCTGTTGTGATTGTCAATACTACAGACATATGTTGTGACTGTCATTACTACATACGTCTGTCGTGACTGTCATTATAACAGACGTCTGTTGTGACTGTCATTACTACAGACTTCTGTTGTGACTGTCATTACTACAGACATCTGTTGTGACTGTCATTACTACAGACATCTGTTGTGACTGTCATTACTACAGACTTCTGTTGTGACTGTCATTACTACAGACATCTGTTGTGACTGTCATTACTACAGACATCTGTTGTGACTGTCATTACTACAGACATCTGTTGTGACTGTCATTACTACAGATATCTGTTGTGACTGTCATTACTACAGACATCTGTTGTGACTGTCATTACTACAGACATCTGTTGTGACTGTCATTACTACAGACATCTGTTGTGACTGTCATTACTACATATATCTGTTGTGACTGTCATTACTACAGACTTCTGTTGTGACTGTCATTACTACAGACTTCTGTTGTGACTGTCATTACTACAGACATCTGTTGTGACTGTCATTACTACATGTTTGTTGTGACTGTCATTACTACAGATGTTTGTTGTGACTCATTACTACAGACGTCTGTTGTGACTGTCGTTACTATAGATGTCTGTTGTGACTGTCATTACTATAGATGTCTGTTGTGACTGTCATTACTACATATTTCTGTTGTGACTGTCATTACTACAGACGTCTGTTGTGACTGTCGTTACTATAGATGTCTGTTGTGACTGTCATTACTATAGATGTCTGTTGTGACTGTCATTACTACATATTTCTGTTGTGACTATCATTACTACAGACGTCTGTTGTGACTGTCGTTACTATAGATGTCTGTTGTGACTGTCATTACTATAGATGTCTGTTGTGACTGTCATTACTATAGACGTCTGTTGTGACTCATTACTACAGACGTCTGTTGTGACTGTCATTACTATAGATGTCTGTTGTGACTGTCGTTACTATAGATGTCTGTTGTGACTGTCGTTACTATAGATGTCTGTTGTGACTGTCGTTACTATAGACGTCTGTTGTGACTGTCATTACTACAGACGTCTGTTGTGACTGTCATTACTATAGACGTCTGTTGTGACTGTCGTTACTATAGATGTCTGTTGTGACTGTCGTTACTATAGATGTCTGTTGTGACTGTCGTTACTACAGATGTCTGTTGTGACTGTCATTACTATAGATGTCTGTTGTGACTGTCATTACTACATATTTCTGTTGTGACTGTCATTACTACAGACGTCTGTTGTGACTGTCGTTACTACATATGTTTGTTGTGACTGTCATTACTATAGATGTCTGTTGTGACTGTCATTACTATAGATGTCTGTTGTGACTGTCATTACTATAGATGTCTGTTGTGACTGTCATTACTATAGATGTCTGTTGTGACTGTCGTTACTATAGATGTCTGTTGTGACTGTCGTTACTATAGATGTCTGTTGTGACTGTCATTACTACAGACGTCTGTTGTGACTGTCATTACTATAGACGTCTGTTGTGACTGTCGTTACTATAGATGTCTGTTGTGACTGTCGTTACTATAGATGTCTGTTGTGACTGTCATTACTATAGATGTCTGTTGTGACTGTCGTTACTATAGATGTCTGTTGTGACTGTCATTACTATAGATGTTTGTTGTGACTGTCATTACTACATATGTTTGTTGTGACTGTCGTTACTATAGATGTCTGTTGTGACTGTCATTACTATAGATGTCTGTTGTGACTGTCATTACTATAGATGTCTGTTGTGACTGTCATTACTATAGATGTCTGTTGTGACTGTCGTTACTATAGATGTCTGTTGTGACTGTCGTTACTATAGATGTCTGTTGTGACTGTCATTACTACAGACGTCTGTTGTGACTGTCATTACTATAGACGTCTGTTGTGACTGTCGTTACTATAGATGTCTGTTGTGACTGTCGTTACTATAGATGTCTGTTGTGACTGTCATTACTATAGATGTCTGTTGTGACTGTCATTACTATAGATGTCTGTTGTGACTGTCATTACTATAGATGTCTGTTGTGACTGTCATTACTACATATTTCTGTTGTGACTGTCATTACTACAGACGTCTGTTGTGACTGTCGTTACTACATATGTTTGTTGTGACTGTCATTACTACAGATGTTTGTTGTGACTCATTACTACAGATGTTTGTTGTGACTGTGTCGTTACTACAGGTGCCTGCTGTGACTGTGTCGTTACTACAGGTGCCTGCTGTGACTGTGTCGTTACTACAGGTGCCTGCTGTGACTGTGTCGTTACTACAGGTGCCTGCTGTGACTGTGTCGTTACTACAGGTGCCTGTGCTCACCAATTGGAGGTCACAGTTAGTTCTATTAAGCACATCAATAATGCAGTGGACTCAGATTCCTGCACTGACTACTGGAATCTTGTAAATAATTAACATGCTCACTGACAGCATGTCACTGCCTCTACACCACTAAATTTAATTCTGGCTAGCTGAAGCACACTGCACTATTGATAGCAATGGTTGTAACTCTGGCTGGCTGAAGCACACTGCACTATTGATAGCAATGGTTGTAACTCTGGCTAGCTGAAGCACACTGCACTATTGATAGCAATGGTTGTAACTCTGGCTGGCTGAAGCACACTGCACTATTGATAGCAATGGTTGTAACTCTGGCTAGCTGGAGCACACTGCACTATTGATAGCAATGAGGTACCACAATAACTAATCCGACAGAGGGTGCCCTGACGCCATAGGGTCTTTGTGCCGTCTTTTGCGTGTTCTTGACGTGTGTAAAATGCGGCACCTTTTTGCGGAACATTTTGCGGAACGCTTGTTTAAATCATCCTACAATCAGCTGTTGTACTCGAATGACTCCGATGCCTCACACATTGCTAAATATGGATACAGTCTGACATGTCCGTCAATGTGAAGGTAGGTATACTATGTACATTAATCAGTGTTTGTAACAGACAACTTTCAAAAATCCTACTTTTGAATGCCGGGGGTTTTGGATTTTTGAAGGAGTCCAAATGGTCTATCCAAGCACCAAAACACCCACCTGAACTCAATAAGCTAATATACAAGTAAGCCCCTGTCACAGCATATAATACCAAGTTAAAACAAATACAAACAATAGTAATTCTGATATCATTTATACCAGCACTAGTGCAAACTACATGGGAGGTATATATACATATAGATATTGTATTTCAATAACTCAGCACCAGAGTCAATTTGCAATTTTTGAGTCCGGAAACATTTGTTTGAATAAGAGGGTCGTACAACTTGCCACGTGTGGCGGAATTCCGTGGGCTTCTATGTGGTGTAAATATATTAATTCAGCGTCCCTCGCCTTCTCCTCACAGCTTTTCTGCTCCCGCTGTTTAGCATCTTGCTGTGCAAAGGCTTGAAAAATATTCCCAGTTCCAGCTTGGGCACCCTTTGCCTTGTGATGCTTTGCCGACGAACTGTGCTTGGCAAGAGCCTTCTCCCCTTCCTTGATGCAGACATTGGATTTGCACAGACGGCATGTGACATTAAAAGTGTCTTTCTTGACAATCCAATCTCCAAATTTCCCCCCATTGGGATCTGGGGTCTTCAAAAGATCATCGGAATAATGCAAGACCATTTTCGCTGGCCGACATGCGCTTCGAAAAATGGCGGCAGTAAGCTTCTCGTTAGGCGAGAAACAACGCGAAAGGTCGAGAATGCGCTGTTCTAGTTAGAATCATGCTACCCTCCGCTAGTACATAGCCGCTATGCGCTACCGGATGGAGTAGGCTCATTAAAAGTACTTCGTTCTGACCTAGATTTTTACTTCCGCGTGTCTGGAACAAGCAAGACTCGATGCCAAGGTTTATATACCGATTTTTAAACGGGCAGTTTTTTCTGAGGTCCACTTTCTTCTTCAAAATCCGACGGATTAGTACAAAATGCCTAGAAATCCTACTTTTTCCGACAAAATTGCGAAAATCCGACAAAAGTCAGAAATTCTGACTCGTTACAAACACTGTTAATGTACATTTACAGCTGATGGAACATCGACTGGTGGCCCAATGACAGGTGTGCTGGCTCGATGCCGGAAAGGATGTTTAAAATCATCTACAGCACATGAGACTGCTACATCTTCACAAATAGTTAAATATTGATATCGTATAACATGTCCGTCAATATGAAAGCATAATGTCTACATTAATGTACATTTACAGTCGATGACACATCGCGAGACGTTCGATTGAATACAGTGCTAAGATGGCATTGTTTTGGCTGTTCTGTCTATTGACCAAACATACGGCATGCCCTGGTGCCCACATACAAGCTATCACTGGCTACGCGCCTGCACGGTCAATGGCTAATTGAGCATGATTTAAACAAGCGTTCAGCAAAACATACAAACAAATCCACGTTAGTCGCTACAGGCGCTGATACGCAACTAAAGTCTAGTTGCGTATTGGCGCCTCTAGCGACTAACGTGGATTTGTAGAACCCCATTGGTGTTTTGAAATAAAGCAGCAGGGCAAATTATTTGACTGTAATGCTGCCTACAATTTGTTTTACAACTCTGCTCCTCTCTCACTACAGTCTCAATGAGACAGGCACTGTGAAGACACTCAACAGCCTGGTGGCTGCCCACAAGAGTCGAGCACGTTTGGGCAGCAGTAAACTGACAAGCGAGCCCAGCTGCCCAGACCCATCTGATGGCCGGCTGCAGATGAGCAGTGACGTCTTCTTGCGACATCCTTCCAAGGACACACTGACCTCCGTGCGGCTCAAAGCTGATGTCTTCACAGTAACACCTGGTGGTGGGCTATTTCGATCATCTTCAGACCACAATGTCAGCATCTATTTCCCTATCAATGCTGTGCCGTGCCCAGTGTCCATCACAATGCAGGTACAGTGTACAACATAACTAACTGGTGTATCAATAAGGAAACAAACTTGTCTTGATTTATTTGCTAAAATAGTAAATAAATATTATCCAATCATCCAACAATGTCATCCATCCAGAAACATTTTATATCAAAGTCCTGTTCAAAGCAGTGTTTGTTCAAACACAGGAAACACATGACAGAATATCATTATTGTGATAAGCCAACGTGATCATGTGACTATCACATGATCCTGTTTAAAGTCATTGGAGTAGTTGCCTTACTGAAATATAGCTAATTCTGATTTGAAGCCTGTGATATGAATAAACCAATTCATGTTTTACAATAACCAACTTCCCATCCTGGGGATGACATCACCTCGACCTTTAGTTCAAACCAGTTATAGTCACAATTTCTACTGGTGAACCGTGCTGCTCCATATACACAGTTAACTCTGTTGTCTGTCACAGCACTGTGTACATGATACACGACTAGTAAGAGATGTTATGATGATGGGTTGTAGATAGAGGTAGTGGAACAAGACATTTTGGCGCATGCGAAACAACACAACTCTCTCCTCTCCAACCTGCTGTCTGTCGGACCCATAGTCCACGTCGCTCTCAGTCACGACTTTGACTTCAACGAACAGGTACAGTGTGTACATGTCATAGGTTTGGGAGGTACACAATAACATGTTTTGTGACAAACATACAGATAATACACATTGGCGACACTTGTACACCTTTATGATACTCACACTGTTAACCACTTTTGACACACACTTGTGCCATATTGTGACTCACGTAAAGCTTACACACCCCAGTGACACTCATTCTGTCTAACTGCTTTGTGACACACATACTTACACACCCTGGCGACACTCACTCTAACTGGTTTGTGACACACATACTTACACACCCCGGCGACACTCATTCTGTCTAACTGCATTTGTGACACTCATACTTACACACCCTCGCGACACTCATTCTGTCTGTTGTGTGACACTCATACTTACACACCCCGGCGACACTCACTCTGTCTAACTGCATTTGTGACACTCATACTTACACACCCCGGCGACACTCATTCTGTCTAACTGGTTTGTGACACTCATACTTACACACCCTGGCGACACTCACTCTGTCTAACTGCTTTGTGACACTCATACTTACACACCCCGGCGACACTCATTCTCTCTAACTGCATTTGTGACACTCATACTTACACACCCCGGTGACACTCATTCTGTCTAACTGTTTTGTGACACTCATACTTACACACCCCGGCGACACTCATTCTGTCTAACTGCATTTGTGACACTCATACTTACACATCCCCGGCGACACTCATTCTGTCTAACTGCTTTGTGACACTCATACTTACACACCCCGGTGACACTCACTCTGTCTAACTGCATTTGTGACACTCATACTTACACACCCTGGCGACACTCATTCGGTCTAACTGCATTTGTGACACTCATACTTACACACCCTGGTGACACTTACTCTGTCTAACTGGTTTGTGACACTCATACTTACACACCCCGGCGACACTCATTCTGTCTAACTGCTTTGTGACACTCATACTTACACACCCCGGCGACACTCATTCTGTCTAACTGCTTTGTGACACTCATACTTACACACCCCGGCGACACTCATTCTGTCTAACTGGTTTGTGACACACATACTTACACACCCCGGCGACACTCACTCTGTCTAACTGGTTTGTGACACTCATACTTACACACCCCGGCGACACTCATTCTGTCTAACTGCTTTGTGACACACATACTTACACACCCCGGTGACACTCACTCTGTCTGTTGTGTGACACTCATACTTACACACCCCGGCGACACTCATTCTGTCTAACTGCATTTGTGACACTCATACTTACACACCCCGGCGACACTCATTCTGTCTAACTGCTTTGGGACACTCATACTTACACACCCCGGTGACACTCATTCTGTCTAACTGCTTTGTGACACTCATACTTACATACCCCGGCGACACTCATTCTGTCTAACTGCATTTGTGACACTCATACTTACACACCCCGGTGACACTCATTCTGTCTAACTGCTTTGTGACACTCATACTTACACACCCCGGTGACACTCACTCTGTCTAACTGGTTTGTGAAGCTTATACCTACACACCCCGGTGACACTCACTCTGTCTAACTGGTTTGTGACACTCATACTTACACACCCCGGTGACACTCACTCTGTCTAACTGGTTTGTGACACTCATACTTACACACCCCGATGACACTCATTCTGTCTAACTGGTTTGTGACACACATACTTACACACCCCGGCGACACTCACTCTGTCTAACTGCATTTGTGACACTCATACTTACACACCCCGGCGACACTCATTCTGTCTAACTGCTTTGTGACACTCATACTTACACACCCCGGTGACACTCATTCTGTCTAACTGCATTTGTGACACTCATACTTACACACCCCGGCGACACTCATTCTGTCTAACTGGTTTGTGACACACATACTTACACACCCCGGTGACACTCATTCTGTCTAACTGCATTTGTGACACTCATACTTACACACCCCGGCGACACTCATTCTGTCTAACTGCTTTGTGACACTCATACTTACACACCCCGGTGACACTCATTCTGTCTAACTGCATTTGTGACACTCATACTTACACACCCCGGCGACACTCATTCTGTCTAACTGTTTTGTGACACTCATACTTACACACCCCGGTGACACTCATTCTGTCTAACTGCATTTGTGACACTCATACTTACACACCCCGGCGACACTCATTCTGTCTAACTGCTTTGTGACACTCATACTTACACACCCTGGTGACACTCATTCTGTCTAACTGCTTTGTGACACTTATACTTACACACCCCGGCGACACTCACTCTGTCTAACTGGTTTGTGACACTCATACTTACACACCCTGGCAACACTCAGTCTGTCTACCTGCCTTTGTGACACTTATACTTACACACCCTGGCAACACTCAATCTGTCTACCTGCCTTTGTGACACTTATACTTACACACCCCGGTGACACTCACTCTGTCTACCTGCCTTTGTGACACTCATACTTACACATCCTGGCAACACTCAATCTGTCTACCTGCCTTTGTGACACTTATACTTACACACCCTGGCAACACTCAGTCTGTCTACCTGCCTTTGTGACACTTATACTTACACACCCTGGCAACACTCAATCTGTCTACCTGCCTTTGTGACACTTATACTTACACACCCCGGTGACACTCACTCTGTCTACCTGCCTTTGTGACACTCATACTTACACATCCTGGCAACACTCAATCTGTCTACCTGCCTTTGTGACACTTATACTTACACACCCTGGCAACACTCAGTCTGTCTACCTGCCTTTGTGACACTTATACTTACACACCCTGGCAACACTCAGTCTGTCTACCTGCCTTTGTGACACTTATACTTACACACCCTGGCAACACTCAGTCTGTCTACCTGCCTTTGTGACACTCATACTGATTACACACTTTTGACATATACCATAAGTATAAACAGCCTTGAGATACACACTGTCTACAGCACATGTGAATCTTGGTGACAGACTGGTAAGACACAGGTAAAGTGAACAGCTTCTACTTGTACAACTGTGTGATATGTGCAGCACACTGCAGCAACACACCTAAGTAAGACACTTAAGTCAAGTGAGTCTTTAAGCCAGACATCAAACACCTTTAAATAAGCCAAGTTTTTAAGTCAGACATCAACACACCTATGTCAAGACACTTAAGTTATGTGAGTCTTTAAGCCAGGCATCAACACACCTATGTAAGACACTTAAGTTATGTGAGTCTTTAAGCCAGACATCAACACACCTAAGTAAGACACTTAAGTTATGTGAGTCTTTAAGCCAGACATCAACACACCTATGTCAAGACACTTAAGTTATGTGAGTCTTTAAGCCAGACATCAACACACCTATGTCAAGACACTTAAGTTATGTGAGTCTTTAAGCCAGACATCAACACACCTATGTCAAGACACTTAAGTTATGTGAGTCTTTAAGCCAGACATCAACACACCTAAGTAAGACACTTAAGTTATGTGAGTCTTTAAGCCAGACATCAACACACCTAAGTAAGACACTTAAGTTATGTGAGTCTTTAAGCCAGACATCAACGCAGTCTCTGTCAACACCTCTTCCACCAGGTGGCTCTGACGATCCCTGCACCGCCTGTGTCGGACAGTGGCAAACTGCACATCGTGACATACCACGATGACAACACAGTGTCACCCTGCAGCGCCACCTACAAGGTGAACCTTGGCTACATCACGATCCAGGCCTGGCACTTCTCAGGGTAGGTGGCAGCAGTAGTATTCTCTTTCATAGAACCTCTGACTGAGGCTGGGTGCTTATGATCATAGGTTTTTATTTATTATTACATTTGTTTTTAAGATACACTGATGGTAAACTGCACAAAAAATTGTGCTGGTTAGATTACTTTATTAATACCAATATTTGCCATTTGAAAATATACAGCGTGCAACCTAACCTATTCACTTGGTAGACAAAATATCCAGTTTCAAAACAACCTTTACTTGCAATACTGCCAAGGCATGTCAAGTTAACCACAGTGTCCTTTGGTGTTCCCACACAAACAGCAGACTTCTCTTACAAATCACTACACTGGCTAATTCCAGGAGCTGACACCCTCTTTTTAAGCACTTCTAAAAGCATGTCACAGAGAACCTAAGGAGAGTCAGTGTCACAAACAATTCTAGGACAAACACGTTTCTATAGTGTCTATTTCTGTTGTCAATGCTGTGTCCAAAGCAGTTGTGTTTTGTTCTTGCAGCAAAGGTGCACTGATGACCCGGTCTCGCTGCAAGTTCAAAGCCAGTAGCTCTGCAGAACTCCTACTGAAGCACCTACAGTTGACACAGTGACACTAGTAACACAAGGAGTCAGTTGATACTAATGACACATAGGTAGAGTTGACTTAGTGTCACTGCTAACACAAGGAGTCAGTTGATACTAATGACACACAGGTAGAGTTGACATAGTGTCACTGGTAACACAAGGAATCAGTCAGCAGATGTGATAATGACACCGACACACCGTGATGTCAATGTACCATTGCAAGTGACACAGTGAAACTACACTGTATGGTGGTTGACATTCAACATGACATGTCACTGACACTGCTGTGCCAGAAGCCATGCATCTGGGTGAACCATGTGGAATGATACTTCACTTCATCTGTCACATTTATATGATTTGCCTTGCTAGGTGTCACACTAGAGACAAGAATGTTCTTGGCCAGGCAAGCCTTCACAGAAGGAGAGGGACATTCTGTTCTTGATCACACAAATGTTCACGTTAAACTTAGTTGTCACTACATGTTGTCAATGACAAGTGTTATATTTAACTACACTCTCTGAATACAGGCAGAGACCAATCCTTCTGGTGAGAAAACGTGATAGTTCATAACAGGTTCTTGGTGCTTGTCTTCTGGATTACGTCAGAAACTGGACAAATAAGTACCCTAGTTCAATATTAAGTGTGATAGGGTGATACAAAAAGTGTTATGGATCTTTGCTGGAGTCACAGATGAAACAGTGACAGTTTGGAACCAGAGACAAACCATCTAGTCCAGTTTGATTACACTTAGATGGCCATGTAACATCCATAGTCCTAATAAATACCATATCATTGCACTTACGTGCTTCACAGTGCATGACAGGACAAGTAATAAGGTTCAGGTAAAGATGATCCGTCACATGACATTTGTCACGTCATGTCCAGCTGTAACATCACCTGTAGGTTCACATCTGTGTGCGTGCGTGCGTGCGTGCGTGCGTGCATGCGTGTACATAACTCCTTTTGTTTATTATCTTGCCTGTAAATGGAACAGAATATTCATCGTGGTCGGGTAACACAAATTAAGACTGAAAGGAATACATGACTGACCGTTATAGAAGAGAAATGGAATGTCATATGTGAGAGCTGGACCTCCGAGTCGTTGTAGTGCTGCAGACTCAACGCTGCAGTGCAGCACATACTCCTGACCATCTCGACCTGTCGTGTTCTCCTCCAACACCACATTCTGAAACACCAAACACCTCACAATGCTAGTCTCATAACACTCAACAGTCATCATATTGCACGACTTAGAAGTGACCACTACATTCTTTCAGCTCCCATCTAGAAGTGGCCACTACATTCTATCAGCTCTACTCTAAATTGACCAAACATTTCTGTGAATCCTCATCTGTAGAAGAAGCTCATGAATCTGAGCCTCAACTGTCAAGTGGCCATAACATTATATGCAGTTCTGTAAAGTGACCAGATTCTATTGCTCTCACCTGTAAAGTAGAGTTACACATAACTGATATTGTTATACATAACTGATATTGTTTTACAGAAGACTATGTAGTATGTACACACCACTGAACCAGAGTCTGGAGACCAGTGCAACAAGAGTTACTGTTTTATGATTAGTGAAGTGAGTTGTCAACAATAGTTCTAGTTCTGTGAGCACACACCAATGAAGTGACTAGATAGTTCTAGTTCTGTGAGCCACACACCAATGAAGTGACTAGATAGTTCTAGTTCTGTGACCACACACACCAATGAAGTGACTAGATAGTTCTAGTTCTGTGAGCACACACACACCAATGAAGTGACTAGATAGTTCTAGTTCTGTGAGCACACACACACCAATGAAGTGACTAGATAGTTCTAGTTCTGTGAGCACACACACACCAATGAAGTGACTAGATAGTTCTAGTTCTGTGAGCACACACCAATGAAGTGACTAGATAGTTCTAGTTCTGTGAGCACACACACAATGAAGTGACTAGATAGTTCTAGTTCTGTGAGCACACACCAATGAAGTGACTAGATAGTTCTAGTTCTGTGAGCACACACACACCAATGAAGTGACTAGATAGTTCTAGTTCTGTGAGCACACACCAAAAACCAATGAAGTGACTAGATAGTTCTAGTTCTGTGAGCACACACACACCAATGAAGTGACTAGATAGTTCTAGTTCTGTGAGCACACACACACCAATGAAGTGACTAGATAGTTCTAGTTCTGTGAGCACACACCAATGAAGTGACTAGATAGTTCTAGTTCTGTGAGCACACACACACCAATGAAGTGACTAGATAGTTCTAGTTCTGTGAGCACACACACACACCAATGAAGTGACTAGATAGTTCTAGTTCTGTGAGCACACACACACCAATGAAGTGACTAGATAGTTCTAGTTCTGTGAGCACACACACACCAATGAAGTGACTAGATAGTTCTAGTTCTGTGAGCACACACACCACCAATGAAGTGACTAGATAGTTCTAGTTCTGTGAGCACACACACACCAATGAAGTGACTAGATAGTTCTAGTTCTGTGAGCACACACACACCAATGAAGTGACTAGATAGTTCTAGTTCTGTGAGCACACACACACCAATGAAGTGACTAGATAGTTCTAGTTCTGTGAGCACACACACACCAATGAAGTGACTAGATAGTTCTAGTTCTGTGAGCACACACACCAATGAAGTGACTAGATAGTTCTAGTTCTGTGAGCACACACACACCAATGAAGTGACTAGATAGTTCTAGTTCTGTGAGCACACACACACCAATGAAGTGACTAGATAGTTCTAGTTCTGTGAGCACACACACACACCAATGAAGTGACTAGATAGTTCTAGTTCTGTGAGCACACACCAATGAAGTGACTAGATTTGAACCATATACCATCAAACCTGTATAAGAATACAGGTATTACATACAGTATGTTTCACCGTCAACTCACAATACATTTGAATCTTCCATAAATTATGTAATGCTACACCAGAAAAAACAGCATACTATATAGCGTATAAACTATCAGTATATACTGTTTACCACACAGTAGAGCCAAATGATACACAGCTCCACAAGTTCTATCAACTCACCTGTAATGTCATCTGACCCTTGGTCAGCGTCTGTGTAAGTCGCTTTGAGTGTCCAGCAAATTCAGGTTTTTCAGTTGCTGCTGCCACCCCGCTACTGTTGATGATTTCGAGGAAGACTTTGCCGTTAAACTCATTGCCACATGCATTGTCAAACTGGTCCTGAGGACAAAGAACCCACAAGTGATGATAACGCCAGGGTAGTGAGGGTTAGGGTATTCTGAGGACACAGACAGTGTGCAGGAGGCTCAAGTGATGTCTTCAGGTTCATTTTATAACCTTTTTAGAAAGGCTATGTAACATTTTATGCATGATTTTCGTAAAACAAAACTGATAAATCGCACTTGTTCGAGTCGCATTCTTCGGGGTTTCCCTCACCGCATGGTGGACATATTTGGTACTACGGGAAAGCCCTGCATGTCCACTGTATGAATCTGCTAGAAGAATTCCTCAATGACGTCAATTTTAGCCAATAGGAAAGTTTATCTGAGTGACTTATCTGTAAACAAACGTCACCAGTTGTCAAGTGCAGCTCATAGCGGTCCCTTGATTGGCTTAAAGCTGTGAACGCATCCGCAGTGCGCACTCGCTAGCCGTAAACAAGTGGAATCAATCGGTTCGCCGCAATGAAACATTGCTAAATACTAAGGTTATGTTGCGATAACCGCAATAAACTACTTGCAAGACACATCTTCGACAATAAGCGCAACATGGGAGGGGTTAAAAATACATCAAAAAGTGAAATTGAAGCAAAACAGCTGAATTAGACACTTGATCATGTACTTGCGTGACTGCAAATTTCAAACGTTATTTTCTCAGTTTGAAGCTTTCTACCCCAGACATGTTCAATGTCGAATAACTTTGGCTGTGCGTGAGCTAGCTTAATTTGTATACATGTGATTCATTTCGTTAGAATAGGTCACATTTGTTTTCACATGTAGTAACAATAATTTAAATTTAAAAACATACATCATTGTCATAATTAAAAAATTACCATATTTTCTTCGTGAATTACTACAACAATAAAAACACAAACAGTACATCATTCATTGCTTCAAAATGATTCAATTTATAATTATTTAGTGAAAACATAAACAAATGTAAACAAATTTAATGGTTTCGTGTCAGACTTGAACCAGTGTCCTTCCAATTGTAAAAGCAAACGCACCTAATGAACGCATTTACCAACTAAGAGCTATGTAGGTAGACCAGCTGGATTTGCGTCTCAGATTTAAAGTGTTACGTTAAGTTTACAACTCCTCCTTCATGCATCAGCATACTGGTGATATTAATGTATTATATAACATTTCTGTCTGAAGTTAAATATTTCTAATGTATGTGTCCTTGTGTGGATTATCTTTCATTGGCTGCAATCGCTACAATTACTCAGTATCAGAAAACGAGCTGAAGGCAGCGTTGAACCCGAAGTTCAGTCAGGCTTCACCGAAAACCTCTGGCTTCAATTTTGTACCAACATTTTATTCACGTGGAACCGTAAGATAAATATTTCTTCCATGTGATGACTAGTGTTTGTATTACATCGGAATATCGCACACTAATTTATCATGACGCTCATTTTAACCCAAATCTATCCTAGCAAACATGCTCTGAATACGTAGAAAGGGTCCGCCTGATGTCTGTATGTGTCGTCTTTGACACCATGATACCATATGGTGCCTTGCTTATTAACCCTGCGACCAGCCAGGGCCGATTAATCGGCCGAGACGCCTTCCTGCATAAAAACATTTTTAGTTTGCGTAAACAGTAACCGACCCGTGCACGTTTGGTATCATCGGATAGCTGACAGGTTTTTCAAGATGGTGTATATTTATTCATGAGCAGGCGGACAAAACATGTGACAAAGTTGATGCCCAAATTTGGGTGGTTTACTACGCCTTCCGTGACAGATTTACGCATCCATTCATAAAGGCCTGACCCCCGCATAAGTGGCACCAATAAAGAGCTCTGTTCTTGCCCAATCTGGGAAAAATAAACATGTGAATGGGGCTGGTCTCGCGAATCCGAACCAAGCTTTCAAACACAGCGTCATCTTCCCGCCGGAGCAGAAGTAAACACCAAGATGGCGGACGTTTGTGTTGAAGAACTTTCTTGATTCAAATGTTTACTTCGGATTATCTAAAGTTACCGCATCTATGTTTCGAAAAAAAAAAAACTGACAGTATTCAAGAATATGACTATTATACTAGTTGAAATAGTTAGAATGACTTAGGATGCTTTTTGGTCTGCAAAAAATCGACCATTTATCAGCACAACATTTCACCGCTCGCGCCGCGGGTTTGCGCCAGATGCGAATGTAGCAGCGATCAGCCGGCCTAAAATGGCCTACCTTGATGTTGAAAAAATCATAAAAATAAAGGTTCTCAACGGATTTGATTCATTTTTATGTTACTTGGCAGCTAAAACGTATGGCTACATTTGTCTCACAGGAAGTAGGAAATTTGTCCGTTCAGTAATTATTTGGTAGCAGGATAGTGCGTTTGTTTTTTCCATATATTTTTGGATGATGTTCAGCTAATAATATCACCATGGTTATCTGACATAATAGAGATAGTACAATTTTATTATGAAGAGTTCTTTTGGCAGTAAAATGATGCCTTATTCATATTTTTATGATAAATATTTGCAGAGTTATGGTTTTATTGTAAAAGTATGCAACAGAGGATTTTCGCTGGCTGGTTGCAGGGTTAACTTTCAGTTTTTATATAGAATTTATATTACAAATGTATTTATATATTTTTTTTTAATATTGTTAAATGTTACGTACATATTTAATGTTTATGTATACATGAAAAACTAATTTTAGGTAAAGCTTTGTTTCTATTCCCTTTAATAATGATTTGTTATGTGAATTGGCACAATACAGTTGGCCTGACATTGTTGGAGACAGTGCTGGGATGTGACCTCACCCTGAGTTCCAGTGTGAGGCTGCGAATGAGAGTGCGACTGGCGAGACTGCGAGCGTTGGAAACAGTCGGTGTGCCGGGCATCTCAACCGGAACGAGGCTCTGTGGCATCCCAGGGTGCACCTTGATAGCAATCTGTTATCATAACAATAACATTTACATCCATGGTAAGACTGTTCAGGGTTGTTTACACATATCTAAAGTGCTAAGACTTATATACTGATTAATGCAGCTACAAATACAAATCATACTGCAGATGCAGACAAATAAAAATGAAAACTGTTAAACTGCTTAGATTTGGTCACCCCAAAACTTAACCATTTAGGGAGAATGAGAGAGATAGATGGAGGGGTAGAGGGAGAGGAAAATGGAGAGGCAGAGATATAGGAAGAGAGGGCGAGAGGGAGGAGAGAGGGTGGGAGAGGGGGAGGGAGGTAGGGAGTAGGGGTAGGGAGGGAGGGGTAGGAGCGGAGACGGAGGAGAGGAGGGAGAGGGAGAGGGAGAGGGAGAGGGAGAGGAGAGGGAGAGGGAGAGGGAGAGGGAGAGGGAGAGGGAGAGGGAGAGGGAGAGGGAGAGGGAGAGGGAGAGGGAGAGGGAGAGGGAGAGGGAGAGGGAGAGGGAGAGGGAGAGGGAGAGGGAGAGGGAGAGGGAGAGGGAGAGGGAGAGGGAGAGGGAGAGGGAGAGGGAGAGGGAGAGCGACACATGCCAGTGATGACACTTAACCCACCTCGTGGCTGTCAACTTGGTGTTTGTGGTCATTGTACACAAACATGATGTGATACGTGCCTGTCTTCTGAGGAACCTTTCTGTTCCTGCAACAGCAACCATCACAACACAACTCTTTACTGAAACAGACCAGCCAAAACCGCTCAACCCCTGCTGTGGGCAGATGAAATAAAACCACCCAGTAAATTTGCAGGTCGAAGAAATGTGCTTTTGCCTTCTTGCATTTGTGAATCTTAAGCTGATAAAAACATCGCTGAGTGTGTTGATAGGCTGCGCAAAGTTCAACAATTTATCCGCAGCAGGGCTATGCAGTGAGACGATGTTGTAGTGCACTGCAACTGGCTGGAAGATGACATGTTGTGTGGTGCCTTAGCCAACACCAAACAAACAGACATGGAGAACTTCTTCAAAGGTCATTAAGTTGACATTCTGTGTGTGCGGGCATGCGCGTGTGATCGTTACATCAGATATAACAAACTCTTTAGCTATCCACAAAGTAGTTCGTTAATAAGCGTGTTGCACTGTATTGAGATTGTCTCGCAATAATTTTGAGTTTGAGATAACTATGTCTGCAGACTCAGTACTACTTACAACAGTCATGGAGACCATAATATTATTGCCCAACTATGTTGTCTTTTTGTTTTTGCTGCCGAGAAACAAAGCAGATGATCCATTGGCAGAATCTTCATTTTGCTGTTATGCAGCTATCTTGTTGATCGAAGCGCCATGCAGATATGATTGGTAGATGATTGTAATTTTGAATAAAAAAAGATTTTGTGTTTTCACTCACGTTGATGTCGTTTACAAAAACAATTGTAATTTGAAAACTACATGAGTATTTGGTAAATTACTAGATCAAAACTAGCATACATGGCTACATTTGTGTATAGACATCAAACACAACTGAGACACAATAGTAAACATGAAACTAAACATGACAGTGATGACACACGCATTAAACAAGACAGATGATACACTAAACATGCCTTGGAGACTCACTAAAAACACTGACACTACGTTAACTTGGCTCACTTCACACACATAGCTAACATTACATCAAATTACAAATAAGATTGACATACGTGAAGAGAAAGTGTCCTTCGCTGGCACCTTTTTTCCTTGTGTCTGGGACAAAGGTTATCACCTTGGCAGTTGACATGTCACCACCAGTTGACACAGGCCGCAGTCGCATCAACAGGTGAGACGCTTTGGCAGATGTCATCACTGTCTCATCTTCAGAGATCACCTTCACAGCGAAGTCTAGATGAAATTGACAACAACTTAAGATATCACTTACACAGCAGTCTAGATGAAATTGACAACTTAAGATATAACGTTCACAGCGAAGCATAAATGAAGAGACAACTTATTAAGAGATCACGTTCACAGTGAAGTCTAGAGGGAAGTGACACCTTGAAAGAGTTCCTCCATGGGGAAGTCTAGAGGGAAGTGACACCTTGAAAGAGTTCCTCCGTGGGGAAGTTTAGAGGGAAGTGACACCTTGAAAGAGTTCCTCCATGGGGAAGTCTGGAGGGAAGTGACACCTTGAAAGAGTTCCTTCGTGGGAAAGTCTAGAGGGAAGTGACACCTTGAAAGAGTTCCTCCGTGGGGAAGTCTAGAGGGAAGTGACACCTTGAAAGAGTTCCTCCATGGGGAAGTCTAGAGGGAAGTGACACGTTGAAAGAGTTCCTCCATGGGGAAGTTTAGAGGGAAGTGTCACCTTGAAAGAGTTCCTCCGTGGGGAAGTCTGGAGGGAAGTGACACCTTGAAAGAGTTCCTTCGTGGGGTAGTAGTCTAGAGGGAAGTGACACCTTGAAAGAGTTCCTTCGTGGGGTAGTAGTCTAGAGGGAAGTGTCACTTTGAAAGAGTTCCTCCATGGGGTAGTAGTCTAGAGGGAAGTGTCACCTTGAAAGAGTTCCTCCATGGGGTAGTAGTCTAGAGGGAAGTGTCACTTTGAAAGAGTTCCTCCATGGGGTAGTAGTCTAGAGGGAAGTGACACTTTGAAAGAGTTCCTCCATGGGGTAGTAGTCTAGAGGGAAGTGTCACTTTGAAAGAGTTCTTCCATGGGGTAGTAGTCTAGAGGGAAGTGACACCTTGAAAGAGTTCCTCCATGGGGTAGTAGTCTAGAGGGAAGTGTCACCTTGAAAGAGTTCCTCCATGGGGTAGTAGTTTACAGGGAAGTGTCACCTTGAAAGAGTTCCTCCATGGGGTAGTAGTCTAGAGGGAAGTGTCACCTTGAAAGAGTTCCTCCATGGGGTAGTAGTCTAGAGGGAAGTGTCACCTTGAAAGAGTTCCTCCATGGGGTAGTAGTCTAGAGGGAAGTGACACTTTGAAAGAGTTCCTCCATGGGGTAGTAGTCTAGAGGGAAGTGTCACCTTGAAAGAGTTCCTCCATGGGGTAGTAGTTTACAGGGAAGTGACACTTTGAAAGAGTTCCTCCATGGGGTAGTAGTTTAGAGGGAAGTGTCACCTTGAAAGAGTTCCTCCATGGGGTAGTAGTCTAGAGGGAAGTGTCACCTTGAAAGAGTTCCTCCATGGGGTAGTAGTTTAGAGGGAAGTGTCACCTTGAAAGAGTTCCTCCATGGGGTAGTAGTCTAGAGGGAAGTGTCACCTTGAAAGAGTTCCTCCATGGGGTAGTAGTTTAGAGGGAAGTGTCACCTTGAAAGAGTTCCTCCATGGGGTAGTAGTCTAGAGGGAAGTGTCACCTTGAAAGAGTTCCTCCATGGGGTAGTAGTTTAGAGGGAAGTGACACTTTGAAAGAGTTCCTCCATGGGGTAGTAGTTTAGAGGGAAGTGTCACCTTGAAAGAGTTCCTCCATGGGGTAGTAGTCTAGAGGGAAGTGTCACCTTGAAAGAGTTCCTCCATGGGGTAGTAGTTTAGAGGGAAGTGACACCTTGAAAGAGTTCCTCCGTGGGGAAGTTTAGAGGGAAGTGACACCTTGAACAAGTTCCTCCGTGAGGAAGTCTAGAGGGAAGTGTCACCTTGAACGAATTCCTCCATGGGGAAGTCTAGAGGGAAGTGTCACCTTGAACAAGTTCCTCCGTGAGGAAGTCTAGAGGCAAGTGTCACCTTGAACAAATTCCTCATTGGGGGAGTCTAGAGGGAAGTGTCACCTTGAACGAGTTCCTCCGTGGGGCAGTCTAGAGGGAAGTGACACCTTGAACGAGTTCCTCCGTGGGGAAGTCTAGAGGGAAGTGACACCTTGAACGAGTTCCTCCGTGGGGCAGTCTAGAGGGATGTGACACCTTGAACGAGTTCCTGCGTGGGGAAGTCTATGGGGAAGTGACACCTTGAACGAGTTCCTCCATGGGGCAGTCTAGAGGGAAGTGACACCTTGAACGAGTTCCTCCGTGGGGAAGTCTAGAGGGAAGTGACACCTTGAACGAGTTCCTCCGTGGGGAAGTCTAGAGGGAAGTGACACCTTGAACTAGTTTCTCCGTGGGGAAGTCTAGAGGGAAGTGACACCTTGAACGAGTTCCTCCATAGGGAAGTCTAGAGGGAAGTGACACCTTGAACGAGTTCCTCCATAGGGAAGTCTAGAGGGAAGTGACACCATGAACGAGTTTCTCCGTGGGGAAGTCTAGAGGGAAGTGTCACCTTGAACAAGATTTTAGAGATCAAGTAAGTCTTGCAAGAGAGTAACACCTTAAATCTTTTTTGTCTTTTGTCAAATATTTTTGTCATTTGTTTACAAATCTTACAGCCTATATGTAGCATACATAGTTTGCTATCTGTAACAGTTCACATTACAGTCGCGCCTCGCTATAACGTGTGGTCCACGAAATGGAACCGCGTTATAAACGAGGTGCGTTATAGATTATATTCCGCCAGGGGCACCACCACCCACAAAACACTACAACAGCAACCAAAGCCAATCTGCTGGTTGCGCGGTGTATGCGTGATTTATAAAACTAACTGAGATTGAAACCAACATAAATATGTATTACGTTAAAATAATATACACTGTCGAATGTTGAACTGAGTAAATCTTGCGAATGGTGTACAGTTTTGAAATAAATTCAGAGCCAATGCGCCTTGTCTGGCGATGCAAACTGAGGTGGAGTGATAACACAGTATTGCCGTCGCGGTCTAAAATAACCTTGAATTCAGCAGCCGAAATGCACAAATGAATTAACATGTTGCCGAAGTCGGTCAAATATTAATACTTATACTAATTGCGCTCACTATTGGCTTGATTTCATCTTTCAATCAATCCCAAAATATAAATTTAGATCGCACACTTACCGTGCCGATTTATAATGCAATTCACGGTGGTTCGAGGCTACTGCGGTTCATACGCAGTTGACGAATGCGTATATTTGCGCACAAGTAAATGTTTTTTCGTAGACATAGTGAAGAAAACATAACATAACTGTTAGCCTGCCATTTCAGTATCATAATTATTGTTCGTCACCGCCCGATTCGTAAGCAATTTAATTGCCATTTACAAGCTGGCGAAGGCGCCCGTTCGTGGAAGCCACAGCGAACGGGCAGGAGACAAACGCGATTGATATCGGTGCAAACAAACAGGGCTTTGTACAAAATTTACTGTGCCTAAAGTTAATTAAATGCAATCAAAGGAATTGGTAACGTTTTAAACAAACACTTAAGAAATTACCACACCAACTAAGTGCTGGTTACACAATAGATCGGTTTGAAAAACGATTGGATTGGTGCCGCGAAGCCGATGGCAGACGGCAGAGCAGAAGCCAGGGGCACAACAAACAACGAACTCGGCAACGCAGTTGTACTTCTGGGTTAAATTTCTTAGTATCATTAAATTGTTTCTAGATACACCTGTTCAAGACAAACATGAGGACTTCATAAATATAAGTGACAGTTAATTACAGCGTTATTGTTAGCTGTAGGGCCCATTTTCTCCCTGGCGGCAGAAATTCGGGGTCCATGACCGACAGCGTTATAACCGATTCGCGACTGTACAAATAATGCAGACCAGTGGGGCGAGAAACATGTTAACACTATCATCATATACCAACACTTTGACTTAGGCAGCATGACATGACAGTAGTTATTATGTAGATTTCTACCCAGGGGTCATTGTTCTATATAGAATACTGACCTGTGGGTAACCTTTCCCCCCGGGTCAATATTCTATATGACACCGGCACTATGCAAGACTTCATTATTACGATGAGAGGAAGCTCACCAGGCAGCGTCTCCCCGGCCTGGTAGACTGCATTCTTGTCATAGTCGACTGTCAGACTGACAGGCTTGAGGAAGTCAGCCTGGATACTGACGAGCAACTTGGGTCCTAGAAGTGTAGTTCGTCCAATGAATGCCTTTGCCTGGATCTCATAGACGCCCCTACACAACATGGTAAAGTTCACTTAGTTGCTGTTACAGGATCACATTTAGTTGCTTGATGTCACAGGATTGCATTCACCTATTCCCTTATTTTTTGACATGGGATCACATTCACTTATTTCTTGTCATCTGATCATATTAACTTTTTTGTCAGTGTATCACATCAACTTATTTCTTGTCAGGGGATCATTCCCTTATTTCATGTAAGGGGATCGTTCACTTATTTCTTGTCAGTGGATTGTATAATTCTTGTCACCAAATAACATTGAAGTACTTATTGTCATTGAATAACATTAAATTCAGCTGATGTTTTTAGGGGAACATACTAATTACTTCAACACACAAGAAACATTCTCTTTCAATTACTGACATACTTTTTATCAAGAGATCAAACTGATTTCTTGTCACACAATCATATTCACTTACAGCTTGTCATGGGTTAGGGTATTTGTTTCTTGCCAGACAATCACTCACTCACTTCTTTTCAGGTGATTGAATGAATTTATTTATATTGTTAGTTACATCGCAAATACAGTGCATCATCATCACCATAATTTATTGTAAAATCACTTACTTTTTGCCAGACACTGTAGGAACACCAAAGTTTGCGAGACCATTCTTGTCTGTCTTTACTGGGACAGGTGGTGGAGTTAGCTGTAAAACACACAACAAACTGACTGACCTGTGACAGTGAAA
Source organism: Ridgeia piscesae (assembly GCA_025642075.2). NCBI lineage: Eukaryota > Metazoa > Annelida > Polychaeta > Sabellida > Siboglinidae > Ridgeia > Ridgeia piscesae. Next base: position 137,685 of record JAODUO010000626.1, read on the forward strand.
CAACACCATGTCGCCAACATATACATCCCACTGGTTCTCAAATGTTAAAAGCAAGCTAGGCCGCTAGGTTTTTAATTTTAGGTTTTTATTTAATATTATGTTCTATAAGAGTATAATAATTTCTTGAAGGTTTGCTGCCTGCCAAATTGTGTTTGGTTACTTGATTAATCTCATAACAATGTTCACAATTTGAACGTTTCCACTGTACAACAAGTCAAAAAGGTAAACAAAACATAGCCTCAAAACAAGCTTTACTGGCAGTAATGCTGAGGCAAGTCAACTGGAATATCCTCTGATGGTCAACACAGCAGAGATGCCCTCTCCTCTGGGAAGGGAAATGGAAACATCTCCACACAGTTTTCTTTGTGTTGTCTTATTGGAGACTGAGATATTAGCATAGTCAGCATTACAAGCTAGTAGAAAGTGGTGTCTACTGGAGTGGTATTACTTTTCCCATCAACACTGGAGTGAAGTGACTGGGAGCAGGGCTTTATACGACATCAACACTGGAGGGAAATTTCTGGGAGCAGGGCTTTATGCTACATCAACATTGGAGGGAAGTGACTGGGAGCAGGGCTTTATACGACATCAACACTGGAGGGAAATTTCTGGGAGCAGGGCTTTATGCTACATCAACACCTGAGGGAAGTGACTGGGAGCAGTGCTTTATACGACAGCAACACTGGAGGGAAATTTCTGGGAGCAGGGCTTTATGCTACATCAACACTGGAGGGAAGTGACTGGGAGCAGGGCTTTATACGACATCAACACTGGAGGGAAATTTCTGGGAGCAGGGCTTTATGCTACATCAACATTGGAGGGAAGTGACTGGGAGCAGGGCTTTATACGACATCAACACTGGAGGGAAATTTCTGGGAGCAGGGCTTTATGCTACATCAACATTGGAGGGAAGTGACTGGGAGCAGGGCTTTATACGACATCAACACTGGAGGGAAATTTCTGGGAGCAGGGCTTTATGCTACATCAACACCTGAGGGAAGTGACTGGGAGCAGTGCTTTATACGACATCAACACTGGAGGGAAATTTCTGGGAGCAGGGCTTTATGCTACATCAACACCTGAGGGAAGTGACTGGGAGCAGTGCTTTATACGACAGCAACACTGGAGGGAAATTTCTGGGAGCAGGGCTTTATGCTACATCAACACCTGAAGGAAGTGACTGGGAGCAGTGCTTTATACGACATCAACACTGGAGGGAAGTGACTGGGAGCAGTGCTTTATACGACATTAACACTGGAGGGAAATTTCTGGGAGCAGGGCTTTATGCTACATAAAACCTGAGGGAAGTGACTGGGAGCAGGGCTTTATACGACATCAACACTGGAGGGAAGTGACTGGGAGCAGGGCTTTATACGACATCAACACTGGAGGGAAATTTCTGGGAGCAGGGCTTTATGCTACATAAAACCTGAGGGAAGTGACTGGGAGCAGGGCTTTATACGACATCAACACTGGAGGGAAGTGACTGGGAGCAGGGCTTTATGCTACATCAACACTGGAAGGAAGTCTTAGGTCTTAGGTGATTACCTCCAAACAGCCCAAACTTGGGCTAACGCAGGAGTTGCTCTTCTGTAGAATTTGTGAGTCCACTACAGGTTACACATTTACCCCCTGTGTGGGATCTTTTACTTCCCCTGGCATAGACACCAGATAGAAGGGACCACCGGCTTTTAGTGTCTCTTCCGAAAGACACAGGCAAATGTGGGGTGAAGAAATTGCCTAAGTTTCGAAACGGCGGTAGGTGGGATTGAACCACCGTCCCCTCGATTGACAGTCCGGCGCTCTACCGCGCGACCACCGCTCCCCACAAGTGACTGGCAGCAGGGCTTTATACGACATCAACACTGGAGGGAAGTGACTGGGAGCAGGGCTTTATGCAACATCAACACTGGAGGGAAGTGACTGGGAGGGGGCTTTATGCAAGATAAACATTTTGCCAGTCACAATTTTTTTGGTTGATACTTGATACATGCATGTTACTGGCCATATTAAGACCTCAAATAAACTACAAACACACCCATTTTCAAAGCATAACTGACAATATCTATGATTTTGCAAGAACTTTTTTCTCCTCATTTCCCTCCACCACATGTCCAGTGATATTTACACCCGTCGACAATGGGTTTTACCTATCCAAATGATAGGTGGACGGGTGTCTACATAAAGCTGACTGGAAGGACAGAGTAGGGACTTGCCTTGATGCCCGCATCCCGGGTGAGCTGTACGCGCACGTTGGCCTCGGCCGTCGGGTTGCCCGCTTCATCCACCAGTTGCACCAACAGAGGCAGTGACAACACGGTGCCATTGTATACCACGACTGGCTGAAACACAACAGTGGCACTGTATACTACGACCGGCTGAAACACAACAGTGGCACTGTATACTATGAATGGCTAAAATACAACAGTGGCACTGCATACTATGACCAGCTGAAACAACAGTGGCATTGTATACTATGAGCGGCTGAAACACAACAGTGGCATTGTATACTATGACTGGCTGAGACACAACAGTGGCATTGTATACTATGACCGGCTGAAACACAACAGTGGCATTGTATACTATGACCGGCTGAAATACAACAGTGGCACATTACACTAAAACCAGATGAAATAATAGTGACACTGTATATTATAACCAGCTGAAATACAACAGTAGCACACAATGAAACATAACAAGGTGTGACTGTGCGCTGGCCTGCTCAAACACAATATATTGCCACTGTTTACTGCCACTGGCTAAAGCACAACAGTGTCTGTGGCTGAAGCAACAATGATATGGTCATTATGAGCGACTGCAACCTCAAACAATGACATTGTACATTAAAACCAGCTGAATCATAAACAGTGGTAGTACATACTACGACAACCTGACACACAATAGTGACACTATACACAACAACCAGTTGAAACATGAGTCACCATTGAAAGAAAGTTAGAAAACTAGGCATTAATAAATAACGACACTGACAGAGCCCGACTTACAAACTGTTCAACAAACAATGGCGTTGTAGCATTTACATTTGTCTGGGTGTTAAAAGTATCCGGGTGATGTTTCTGCATATGTGTGAGTCAGTCGTTGTCATTAGTTACCATTAAGTACGTTAAAGCTTCCCACTGAATCTCATATTAAATACATCTTTAGTCTGATATATATACATCGGCCACTATGGTTTTGGGGCATGTTTTGATAGCAAGCACAATCACATGACTGCAGTGCACCATAATCAGTGACAGTGCTTTAAACAAACATCATATTTTAATGCACTGAACAAAATATTAAGCAACTCTTCCAGTAATCACCACAGGAGAGTTAACGAACAGCCCATGGTATTTATACCATAAATGCTTTGCATTCCCACTGCTCAATGATGACTTCACATTGATCACACATGCAGAAACGTCCCCCGGATAGTTTATAAGGCCCGGAAAAATGTAAGCGTGACAGCGTCACTGCATTCGTCAAATGCCATACACCCGGGAAGTGACCTGTGTTGGCTCTTACCTGAGTGACGTCATAGTCACGCAGGTGTAGTGCTGTTGGGGGTCCCGCGACCATCTCCAGTCTCACATAGTCTGTCAGATTTTTCCAACTGATCTTGAGTTCACGTGGTCCGAGTTGGCCCGCTTCGAACCGAATTCCCTCAATGTTGAAGCCTGATTTCTGATGAGTAAGCCAACTATTAGACAAGGCTCATGGTGGACACTTAACTTAAAGGAAGCCAATTGTTACACTGGTTTTTATCTGGAAAGTATAATAAAACAAATGGGATATGTGTAATTGAAATGTATTTATCTCTGTGCAAATAAACGTTACACTTTTAGGGCCATTACTACATAAACATGCACAATGATACAAACACAGTGAACAACATTTATGGTGACATTCACAATACATAAAGCACACATTTGTGTTACTGCTATTAATGATAATTATCTCAACAACATTTAATATATAGTGGTATAGTAGTACAGCTAATTTTAGTTTTTGTCTCTGTTAACAATGACAGTCATTGAACAAGTAATTAATTGTTTTTATAAATATCTTGTTTGTATAATAGTCTGATGTCACAAGAATGTCATTATGTTCGAGTGGTGTAAATATAAACTTTTCTTGGTAATTGCGACTAATTACTGCTAATCTGTTTCTAACACCATCTTTCCATTTCCAAATTGCATCCCAATCTGTCCATGGTAACTATGGTACCTTTCATGAAATATAGCTAATGCTTTGCTTAAACTATGAAGGCAGTTTCCTCAGTTTGAAGGTTTCAACCCCACATGTGTTTGGCAAGTCAGTACTTCTTAACAATTTATTATTACATGATTCACAGCACTGTGACACTTTCACTGACCTGACCCAACATGCGTACTGTCTCCTTGACAACAAGACCATCTCCTGTGACAGACAGGTCCTTGAGGACCCCCTTCTCAAACTGCAACAATAACATACATGTTATTGAGCACTCCCTGTTCAAACAACAACACATAAGCTATTGAGGACCCCCTTCTCAAACTACAACGCTCAAGTTATTGAAGACCCCCTTCTCAAACTACAACAACAACATACAAGTTATTGAGCACTCCCTGTTCAAACAACAACACATAAGCTATTGAGGACCCCCTTCTCAAACTACAACAACAACATACAAGTTATTGAGTACCCCCTGCTCAAACAACAACACACAAGCTATTGGGGACCCCCTTCTCAAACTACAACAACACTCAAGCTATTGAAGACCCACTTCTCAAACTACAACAACACTCAAGCTATTGAAGACCCCCTTCTCAAACTACCACAGCATACAAGTTATTGAGGACCCCCTTCTCAAACTACAACAACACTCAAGCTATTGAAGACTCCCTTCTCAAACTACAACAACACTCAAGCTATTGAAGACCCCCTTCTCAAACTACCACAACATACAAGTTATTGAGGACCCCCTTCTCAAACTACAACAACATACAAGTTATTGAGGACTCCCTTCTCAAACTACAACACACAAGTTATTGAGGACCCCCTTCTCAAACTACCACAACATACAAGTTATTGAGGACCCCCTTCTCAAACTACAACAACACACAAGTTATTGAGGACCCCCTTCTCAAACTACAACAACACACAAGTTATTGAGGACCCCCTTCTCAAACTACAATAACAACAAGTTATTGAGGACGCCCTTTTCAAACTACAACACACAAATTATTGAGGACTCCCTTCTCAAAGTACAACAACACACAAGCTATTGAAGACTGCCTTCTCAAAGTACAACAACACACAAGCTATTGAAGACTGCCTTCTCAAACTATGACAACATCCCACAAGCTATTTATGCAAATATATTATTTTGTTTTAATGACCTAATTGGACAAATTAGAACATTCTGAATAAGCCTATTGAAACTTGCCATGCTACAATGAGCTAAGTGAGTTGTGTCAGTAGTTTTAAATCTGAACACACCTTCTTGATCTCGTTGCCTGTAGCATCTTGTACGCTGACCTGGATGTCAGACCCCAGAGTCTCCCCTAGTCGCACTTGGTTACTGCCTGAACACCGACACTTCAACTGGGCCGGCTCTCCAGGCACAGGTCTACACAGCAGGACAGAGTAAGACAAGAGCATGACAGAGGAGAGTAAGGCACAGAGTAAGGCTCTCCAGGCACAGGTCTACACAGCAGGACAGAGTAAGACAAGAGCATGACAGAGGAGAGTAAGGCACAGAGTAAGGCTCTCCAGGCACAGGTCTACACAGCAGGACAGAGTAAGACAAGAGCATGACAGAGGAGAGAAAGGCACAGAGTAAGGCTCTCCAGGCACAGGTCTACACAGCAGGACAGAGTAAGACAAGAGCATGACAGAGGAGAGTAAGGCACAGAGTAAGGCTCTCCAGGCACAGGTCTACACAGCAGGACAGAGTAAGACAAGAGCATGACAGGAGAGTAAGGCACAGAGTAAGGCTCTCCAGGCACAGGTCTACACAGCAGGACAGAGTAAGACAAGAGCATGACAGGAGAGTAAGGCACAGAGTAAGGCTCTCCAGGCACAGGTCTACACAGCACGACAGAGTAAGACAAGAGCATGACAGAGGAGAGTAAGGCACAGAGTAAGGCTCTCCAGGCACAGGTCTACACAGCAGGACAGAGTAAGACAAGAGCATGACAGAGGAGAGTAAGGCACAGAGTAAGGCTCTCCAGGCACAGGTCTACACAGCAGGACAGAGTAAGACAAGAGCATGACAGAGGAGAGTAAGGCACAGAGTAAGGCTCTCCAGGTACAAACTGAAACACAGAGTACGGACATCTGGTATAGACCTGGCAGTGTAAGACTCAGATTAAAACTCAGATTAACGCTACTGTAAGGCTCACCAACAAGCCAAGTATGTAAGACACACAGAAGGTCACCTAGCCATAACCTAGAGAGTAAGGCACAGCGTAAGGCTCACCAGGTATAGGCCAACAGAGTAAGACACAGAGTAAGACACACCAGGTATAGGCCAACAGAGTAAGACTCACCAGGTATAGGCCAACAGAGTAAGACTCACCAGGTATAGGCCAACAGAGTAAGACACAGAGTAAGACTCACCAGGTATAGGCCAACAACGTAAGACTCACCAGGTATAGGCCAACAGAGTAAGACACAGAGTAAGACTCACCAGGTATAGGCCAACAGAGTAAGACACAGAGTAAGACTCACCAGGTACAGGCCAACAGAGTAAGACTCACCAGGTATAGGCCAACAGAGTAAGACTCACCAGGTATAGGCCAACAGAGTAAGACACAGAGTAAGACTCACCAGGTATAGGCCAACAGAGTAAGACTCACCAGGTATAGGCCAACAGAATAAGACTCACCAGGTATAGGCCAACAGAGTAAGACACAGAGTAAGACTCACCAGGTATAGGCCAACAGAGTAAGACACAGAGTAAGACTCACCAGGTACAGGCCAACAGAGTAAGACTCACCAGGTATAGGCCAACAGAGTAAGACTCACCAGGTATAGGCCAACAGAGTAAGACACAGAGTAAGACTCACCAGGTATAGGCCAACAGAGTAAGACTCACCAGGTATAGGACAACAGAGTAAGACTCACCAGGTATAGGCCAACAGAGTAAGACACAGAGTCAGGTTAACTGGCCAGATTGGCAATTATTCTCTTAGCTAGGTCTGCTTCTCCTAACAAATACTGTTTACTAGTTTCTGAAGACATGATTAATGAAATTATGATGGTAGCCAGATGACAAGAAATAGTGGAACTATATTTTTAAATGCTACATCAACACCAACAAATGACAGGATGTGTGTGTATGGTGCCAAAGTGGACTGTCCACAGTACGCACTAGCAGGTTCTCTACACCACACTATGTACCTGGTGCACCACAAGTAGGAAAGGTTCCAGAGGGGAAAAGGCAGGACACCCCAGTCATTCTACATCCCATGACCATCATTTCACCGACATCATCCTCATTGCGCAGGGACACTGAGGATGATGATGATGAAAAAGAACTTACTTGACATTGAATGAAAAGTCGATGCCGGAGCCGTCAGTGAGACTGATGTGACAGTATTTACTGTCTTGAAGAGTCGTCGGTGCTCTCACGTCCGGCAGGCTGCCTGCCATCAGCAAGTCTTTAGACAACTTGGGTGTCCAGTTCACCTACAACAATGCACACAAGACACTCACTGACTTACACATAATAGGAGAACTGCACAGGGAGGAGGTATGGCTCTTGCACAAACTACACCTTCAATCTGGAAAAGTTGGGGCAAAACTTCTTGGTGATGTGAACATTTATAAATGTACTTGACTATATTTAGAGGGGCAGTGTAACATAGTGGAAGAACAGGACACTGGAGATACTTGACAGTTGAAGTGAAAGACAATATAGGTGTAGGACAAATACAGAACAGGAAAGTGGCATTGTAGGATAGAGGCAGTAATGGAGTGGCAGACTGGCAGTGTAGGAGAGTGGCAATATAGAAGAGGGGCTGTGTAGGACAGTGACAGTGTAGGACAGCAATGGTATAGGGAAAAAACAGTGTAGGACAGTGGCAGTGTAGGACAACAAGGATGTAGGGAAAAAACAGTGTAGGACAGTGACTGACAGCAAGGGTGTAGGGAAAAAACAGTGTAGGACAGTGACAGTGTAGGACAGCAAGGGTGTAGGGAAAAAACAGTGTAGGACAGTGACAGTGTAGGACAGCAAGGATGTAGGGAAAAAACAGTGTAGGACAGTGACTGACAGCAAGGGTGTAGGGAAAACAGTGTAGGACAGTGACAGTGTAGGACAGCAACGGTGTAGGGAAAAAACAGTGTATGACAGTGACAGTGACTGACAGCACCGGTGTAGGGAAAAAACAGTGTAGGACAGTGGCAGTGTAGGACAGCAACGGTGTAGGGAAAAACAGTGTAGGACAGTGGCAGTGACTGACAGCACCGGTGTAGGGAAAAAACAGTGTAGGACAGTGACAGTGACTGACAGCACCGGTGTAGGGAAAAAACAGTGTAGGACAGTGACAGTGACTGACAGCACCGGTGTAGGGAAAAAACAGTGTAGGACAGTGACAGTGACAGTGACTGACAGCACCGGTGTAGGGAAAAAACAGTGTAGGACAGTGACAGTGACAGTGACAGTGACAGTGACAGTGACAGTGACAGTGACAGTGACAGTGACAGTGACAGTGACAGTGACAGTGACAGTGACAGTGACAGTGACAGTGACAGTGACTGACAGCACCGGTGTAGGGAAAAAACAGTGTAGGACAGTGACAGTGACTGACAGCACCGGTGTAGGGAAAAAACAGTGTAGGACAGTGACAGTGACTGACAGCACCGGTGTAGGGAAAAAACAGTGTAGGACAGTGACAGTGACAGTGACTGACAGCACCGGTGTAGGGAAAAAACAGTGTAGGACAGTGACAGTGACTGACAGCACCGGTGTAGGGAAAAAACAGTGTAGGACAGTGACAGTGACAGTGACTGACAGCACCGGTGTAGGGAAAAAACAGTGTAGGACAGTGACAGTGACTGACAGCACCGGTGTAGGGAAAAAACAGTGTAAGACAGTGACAGTGACTGACAGCACCGGTGTAGGGAAAAAACAGTGTAGGACAGTGGCAGTGCAAGACAGCAAGGACATAGGACAGAGGCAGTGTACTACAGAGGCAAAACAAACCCTGGATCAACGGATGTGTTTCATTTTTAATTCACTTGACAGCTCACACATAAGGCTACATTTGTCTAAATGGCAAAATGTATACATCTACCCAGTCACTATCTGGCAGCAAGATGAAATGTTTTTTATTTTTTTGTTGAAGTTTAGACAGAAATATCCCCATGATTTTAATATCTGATGATATTATAATTTTATTATAATGAAGGTTTCCTTTAGCATTAAAATGTTTTTATGACAACAGTTCGCAAAGTAATGATGTTTACAGGAAAAACATTCTATAGAGGATTGTTTGTGGTCACCTGCAGTAATGATACGACGAAATGCAATTCGATTCAAAATTCACAGCTAAGTAAATGAATACTGCTAGAATATTTGACTTCATGTCCACCACCACATAATCAGTCCCTGGCGATCTTTTACTTCCTGACCTAACTATGAAAATGACAACATACAACCACCTATCTTATCTACATGTAAACACACTAGGTTAATAAAATGAAATCACTAACGTTACTATAACAAAGTGCAAAACTCGTGTGTGACAGTACCTTTATGTTGGAGGTGAGGCTCTTGTCACAAGGTTTCACTCGTCCTGCCTCGTCCATCACCTGGAACTCTGTGAAACACTCTCAGTGACAGTGTGCACACATGCACGCAACGCACGACTTATTGCAAAGAACAATGTCTATTTCACCACGGCCACACGACAATGACAGAGAATACATGACAATGACAGTTACCACGACAGAGTTACAGCGAGTGTGACAACGGCTGTGATAATGCCTATTTGACAATGATTGTAATGATTTGTTATCTTACTATATACAATTTCTTTCAATTGTTATAAGTATGACTTTATTTCGACTGATGAATTGTCCTATATGACCTTACAAAAAAGACAATGACACTGACTGACAATGTCTGTAATAATGACCATGCAATAATGTGACAAAGATCAAGACAATAATCATGACAGTTACATGTGATGAAATTGACAATGACCACAACAATTACTGGCCACTTACTAAGTCCACATAGTAGTTCACCAGCCACGACACTGATGTCCTGTCCACTCTTGATTGAGGTTTCTGTCTTTTCGTCCTTCAAGTAGGTCACACTGATGCTGGCCGCCTGACTGCTGGGCAGTACCTTCACTGACCGCTCCACCATACCCACAGCCTTGAAACCCTGACCATATACAACATATACATCGCCAACATGTTCACTGACCACACAACACTATCACTGTCCATCACTCTTAACCGTTTAGACCTCAGCCATTTTTGGTGTAAAGCCCCTGGTTCCTCAAAAAAGTAGGTCAGATTCCGAAAAATGACAGGGGTATCCATTTTTGGGGCATAGGTCTTTTCTTATTGAATTTCCATCATTGCAAGTTAACATTATTTTAAAGGGCATATCATTATCTTCACATTGGATGTAGATATGCTTCGTCATTAATTAAGAAAGTTGACTATAATGCACCATTGTGCCAGTATATCAATATTTTACTATGACATGACATATTACGTGACGTAACTTTTTAGGCTTCATTTCTTACTGCTACAAGTTGTATTTATTTGAAAGACAGTGTAATTACCTACACATTGGTACCAATATTATTATTACACCTTAGATATTAATGTTGCATATACTCGAATACAGTGGAAGCATACTCGACAACATGAGAAGCTAGTGCCCAGTCATTGTACAGTGGCCAAGTGTTTCCGTTACCACCCGGGCAGCCCCGGTCGAAACACCAGCAAGTAAACAACAGAACAGTCCCGCAAGTTACACCACTTACAAATACCTCAATAATCATAATACAATTACGCCAATCATTGTATTATGTCCTAGTTGAGCATACTGACTTTGTGCAAGAATAGGGGCCACCGAGTATGGGACTCGTCTCATAGACGTAGTGTGTTTACAAAATGGGCTCGACCGACCAACTTCCCCGACAACAACAACGATCTTCGAAATGAAACATCGACTAAAGTCACATATTTGATGCGTGAAACAGTTTGGATAGCAAACACTTTGACAGACTTCTTCTGCAGTCAAATGATTTGGACCAGCCAACGTCATTTTGCTAACACAAAAAAGGAGCACTTTGAAAAATTGCACCAAACTCCGTAAAATTGAATAGCACCGGTAGGCCTCTGGATTAGATCAAACCAGGAAGCTAATATATACGGCCGGGTACAGCCGACTTGAGGAGTAAACAGTCGGCCAGCTACGGCCGACTTGAGGTCTAATGGGTTAAGAGAGCAGAACATGACGTCACCAACTGAATGCACCGATTAAGTGCACCAATGGAGTTCTTGACTGATAGCACTGATTGAGAACATTGACTGAGAGCAGTGACTGATAACACTGACTGAGAGCACTGATTGAGAGCACTGACTGTGAATACTGACTGAGAGTACTGACTGTGAATACTGACTGAGAGCACTGACCGAGAGCACTGACTGAGATCTGACTGAGAACACCAACTGTGGGCACTGACTAAGAGCACCAAACGAGAGCACTGACCGAGAGCACCAACTGAGAGCATTGACTAAGAGCACCAAACGAGAGCACTGACTGACAGCACCAACTGAGAGCACCAAAAGAGAGCACTGACTGACAGCACCAAGAGCACTAAGAGCACCAAATGAGACCACTGACTGAGAGCACCAACTGAGAGCATTGACTAAGAGCAGCAAACGAGTGCACTGACTGAGAGCAACTACTGATGTATTGACTGAGAGCACCAACTGAGAGACCTGACTAAGACCAAAGAATGTATAGATTGAGAGTACTGACTGAGAGCAAAGACTGTGTGGATTGAGCGTACTGACTAAGAGCAAAGAATGTATAGATTGAGAGTACTGACTGAGAGCAAAGAGTGTGTGGATTGAGAGTACTGACTGAGAGCAAAGAGTGTGTGGATTGAGAGTACTGACTGAGAGCAGAGTGTGTGGATTGAGAGTACTGACTGAGAGCAAAGAGTGTGAGGATTGAGAGTACTGACTGAGAGCAAAGAATGTGTGGATTGAGAGTACTGACTGAGAGCAGAGTGTGTGGATTGAGAGTACTGACTGAGAGCAAAGAGTGTGTGGATTGAGAGTACTGAATGAGAGCAAAGAGTGTGTGGATTGAGAGTACTGACTGAGAGCAAAGAGTGTGTGGATTGAGAGTACTGAATGAGAGCAGAGAGTGTGTGGATTGAGAGTACTGAATGAGAGCAAAGAGTGTGTGGATTGAGAGTACTGAATGAGAGCAAAGACTGTGTGGATTGAGCGTACTGAATGAGAGCAAAGAGTGTGTGGATTGAGCATACTGACTGAGAGCAAAGAGTGTGTGGATTGAGAGTACTGAATGAGAGCAAAGAGTGTGTGGATTGAGAGTACTGACTGAGAGCAAAGAGTGTGTGGATTGAGAGTACTGAATGAGAGCAAAGAGTGTGTGGATTGAGAGTACTGAACTGAGAGCAAAGAGTGTGTGGATTGAGAGTACTGAACTGAGAGCAAAGAGTGTGTGGATTGAGAGTACTGAATGAGAGCAAAGAGTGTGTGGATTGAGAGTACTGACTGAGAGCAAAGAGTGTGTGGATTGAGAGTACTGACTGAGAGCAAAGAGTGTGTGGATTGAGAGTACTGAATGAGAGCAAAGAGTGTGTGGATTGAGAGTACTGAATGAGAGCAAAGAGTGTGTGGATTGAGAGTACTGACTGAGAGCAAAGAGTGTGTGGATTGAGAGTACTGACTGAGAGCAAAGAGTGTGTGGATTGAGAGTACTGACTGAGAGCAGAGAGTGTGTGGATTGAGAGTACTGAATGAGAGCAAAGAGTGTGTGGATTGAGAGTACTGAATGAGAGCAGAGAGTGTGTGGATTGAGAGTACTGAATGAGAGCAAAGAGTGTGTGGATTGAGAGTACTGAATGAGAGCAAAGAGTGTGTGGATTGAGAGTACTGAATGAGAGCAGAGTGTGTGGATTGAGAGTACTGAATGAGAGCAAAGAGTGTGTGGATTGAGAGTACTGAATGAGAGCAAAGAGTGTGTGGATTGAGAGTACTGAACTGAGAGCAGAGTGTGTGGATTGAGAGTACTGAATGAGAGCAGAGAGTGTGTGGATTGAGAGTACTGAATGAGAGCAAAGACTGTGTGGATTGAGCGTACTGACTGAGAGCAAAGAGTGTGTAGATTGAGAGTACTGAATGAGAGCAGAGTGTGTGGATTGAGAGTACTGAATGAGAGCAAAGAGTGTGTGAATTGAGAGTACTGAATGAGAGCAGAGTGTGTGGATTGAGAGTACTGAATGAGAGCAAAGAGTGTGTGGATTGAGAGTACTGAATGAGAGCAGAGAGTGTGTGGATTGAGAGTACTGACTGAGAGCAAAGAGTGTGTGGATTGAGAGTACTGAATGAGAGCAAAGACTGTGTGGATTGAGCGTACTGACTGAGAGCAAAGAGTGTGTAGATTGAGAGTACTGAATGAGAGCAGAGTGTGTGGATTGAGAGTACTGAATGAGAGCAAAGAGTGTGTGAATTGAGAGTACTGAATGAGAGCAGAGAGTGTGTGGATTGAGAGTACTGACTGAGAGCAGAGTGTGTGGATTGAGAGTACTGACTGAGAGCAAAGAGTGTGTGGATTGAGAGTACTGAATGAGAGCAAAGAGTGTGTGGATTGAGAGTACTGACTGAGAGCAAAGAGTGTGTGGATTGAGAGTACTGAATGAGAGCAGAGAGTGTGTGGATTGAGAGTACTGAATGAGAGCAAAGAGTGTGTGGATTGAGAGTACTGAATGAGAGCAAAGACTGTGTGGATTGAGCGTACTGAATGAGAGCAAAGAGTGTGTGGATTGAGCATACTGACTGAGAGCAAAGAGTGTGTGGATTGAGAGTACTGAATGAGAGCAAAGAGTGTGTGGATTGAGAGTACTGACTGAGAGCAAAGAGTGTGTGGATTGAGAGTACTGAATGAGAGCAAAGAGTGTGTGGATTGAGCGTACTGACTGAGAGCAAAGAGTGTGTGGATTGAGAGTACTGAATGAGAGCAAAGAGTGTGTGGATTGAGAGTACTGAATGAGAGCAAAGAGTGTGTGGATTGAGAGTATTGATCAAGAGAATTGACTGAGAGCATTGACTGAGAGCATCATATGAGAGAGAACAGATTGAGAAACCTGTGCGGTCTCATCCCCTAATCTAAATGAATTTGTAAGCTACAATTTATGGAAAACTGCAACCAACAAGAATATAATGTGGAAACGACTGAGTTAACACAAGGATATAACATTTCTGCAGAGAGAATCTCCAAAACTACACAAGTGGGATCTCTAAAACTGCATGAGATCAGAATCCCCGCACTGAAAATATATAAGAAACCAATAGATTGTGACAATGTATGACAATTACCAATGAAGAGTTTCAATTAAACATTGTAAAAAATGGATCTGTAAGAAATACTGAGAATACTCACAGGGATTTCAATCCTCGCTGTCAGCGTTTGTTCACCGTTCATCTTCTTGAGGAGGAGAGGGGCGCCAGACAGAACCCCACGCCCCTCACTCGAACAGTCCACAGTGTAGGTAGGCAGGCCAGAGGCACCAACAAACTGTCAACACACCACTTGGTGTCAACACTCAGTGTTAACACACAACACTCGACATCAACACAACAACACTCAGAATAAATACTGTCAACAATACACAACACTGAGCAAAATGTCAACATTACTTACAGCAGCAGTAATTGGCCAAACATACACTCACCTCACTAATCATAGTTGTTAGAACATTCACTCGCCTTACCAATCACTCCTAGTCAGTTATTAGAACATTCACTCACCTTACACATCACTTCTAGTCACAGTTATTAGAACATTCGCTCACCTTACACATCACTTCTAGTCACAGTTATTAGAACATTCACTCACCTTACACATCACTTATAGTCACAGTTATTAGAACATTCACTCACTTTACACATCACTTCTAGTCACAGTTATTAGAACATTCACTCACCTTACACATCACTTGTAGTCACAGTTATTAGAACATTCACTCACCTTACACATCACTTGTAGTCACAGTTATTAGAACATTCACTCACCTTACACATCACTTCTAGTCACAGTTATTAGAACATTCACTCACCTTACACATCACTTGTAGTCACAGTTATTAGAACATTCGCTCACCTTACACATCACTTCTAGTCACAGTTATTAGAACATGCACCCACCTTACACATCACTTGTAGTCACAGTTATTAGAATATTCACTCACCTTACACATCACTTGTAGTCACAGTTATTAGAACATTCGCTCACCTTACACATCACTTGTAGTCACAGTTATTAGAACATGCACCCACCTTACACATCACTTGTAGTCACAGTTATTAGAACATTCACTCACCTTACACATCACTTCTAGTCACAGTTATTAGAACATGCACCCACCTTACACATCACTTGTAGTCACAGTTATTAGAACATTCACTCACCTTACACATCACTTCTAGTCACAGTTATTAGAACATGCACCCACCTTACACATCACTTGAAGTCACAGTTATTAGAACATTCACTCACCTTACACATCACTTGTAGTCACAGTTATTAGAACATTCACTCACCTTACACATCACTTCTAGTCACAGTTATTAGAACATGCACCCACCTTACACATCACTTGTAGTCACAGTTATTAGAACATTCACTCACCTTACACATCACTTGTAGTCACAGTTATTAGAACATTCACTCACCTTACACATCACTTGTAGTCACAGTTATTAGAACATTCACTCACCTTACACATCACTTGTAGTCACAGTTATTAGAACATTCACTCACCTTACACATCACTTGTAGTCACAGTTATTAGAACATTCACTCACCTTACACATCACTTGTAGTCACAGTTATTAGAACATGCACTCACCTTACACATCACTTGTAGTCAGTCATTAGAACATTCACTCACCTTACACATCACTTCTAGTCACAGTTATTAGAACATTCACTCACCTTACACATCACTTCTAGTCACAGTTATTAGAACATGCACTCACCTTACACATCACTTGTAGTCACAGTTATTAGAACATCACTCACCTTACACATCACTTGTAGTCACAGTTATTAGAACATTCACTCACCTTACACATCACTTCTAGTCACAGTTATTAGAACATGCACTCACCTTACACATCACTTGTAGTCACAGTCATTAGAACATTCACTCACCTTACACATCACTTGTAGTCACAGTTATTAGAACATTCACTCACCTTACACATCACTTGTAGTCACAGTTATTAGAACATTCACTCACCTTACACATCACTTCTAGTCACAGTTATTAGAACATGCACCCACCTTACACATCACTTGTAGTCAGTTATTAGAACATTCACCCACCTTACATATCAGTTGTAGTCATGGTTGGTAGAATATTCACTCACCTTACACATCACTTGTAGTCATGGTTGGTAGAACATTCACTCACCTTACACATCACTTGTAGACACAGTTATTAGAACATTCACTCACCTTACACATCACTTCTAGTCACAGTTATTAGAACATGCACCCACCTTACACATCACTTGTAGTCAGTTATTAGAACATTCACCCACCTTACATATCACTTGTAGTCATGGTTGGTAGAATATTCACTCACCTTACACATCACTTGTAGTCATGGTTGGTAGAACATTCACTCACCTTACACATCACTTGTAGTCGTGGTTGAGTGGTTACATTCCCAGCACAGTCGCGTACTTCCACTTCAAAGCTTGGCACATGACCGTTCTCAACTATGACCTCTGCTTCCGGGGTCACCCCCAGGGTGTGTGGAACACCTACAATGACAGCTCACTGTAGTCTACTCTACAATATTGATGCCTACTGATGATAGCTCTCTATAGGCACAGTCATTGTGTCCCTAATGCCCTGCAGTAAAGTCCAGACCCTTGTGACGGCTGGATATGCTGTCATACATTCTCTTGATATTCACACAGTACAACTTTGGGGCAGTTTTTTAAGCAAGAACTGCATTTAACCCATTAGACCCTACACAATGCATTATGTATGTGCTCCAGTTCCCCAGCTCATCAGACTATTTTTGGGAATTTACGGGTGTGTATAGTTTCTTGGCTGTAGCTTCAAAAGTATTGTATGTTATAATTGCAAGTTGTGATTATTTGATGAAAGATAATTGAATTACCTATCCATCTGTTTAAGTATTGTTTATGTAAGTCAATTATGTGTTACCATTTGAGGGTGTGGAATGTCGGAAACACATATTTTTCTCATAACATTATACATAAATTACACCTTTATGTGCAAAAGTATTGTGTAAGTTTTGAAGCTATTTGAATTACCTATCCAACAGTGTAAGTGTGATTTATGTGTGTTTATAATTTGTTGTAATTTTCAGGTCTGAAATGTCGGAAATAAATATTCTGAAAACATGATAAATGTGAAATTAGACGTTGTCAAGTTTTATTCACACAGGTTCTCCAAACCACCCACACATGGTAGTTAACATGACAGCCTTTGCACAAGTGCACATTGCACATACTGCAGCCAAAGCTTGACTCAATGGCACGTCCAGATGGCCTTCTGCGTCCCTCCTGTTGGCACAGTTTGCATGCCCGCTTGCGGACATCAAAGCGCACAAACGGGTGTCCAGCAACAGCATGCTCCTTGACTGTGTACTGCGCTGTCAGCCGAATCATGGGCATTGTGAGCAGTGATGGCCGGATCTCACATCTCGTGTATCAGGAGCACCTTGAAGGTCTTCAAGGAGAACTGGCGTTCGTTGCTGGGCAGTGGTCAGTTGCACAGCTTCCACAGAGTGCAGGCGTTGATGATGCTGATGTCGAGGAGGGCCGAGAAGAAGTATTTCCACCATCTCTGGCCAGACCGGCCTACAGCATAGTAGGACCGCATCTGGTCAAGGTGGTCGACTCCTCCCATCGACTTGTTATAGCTGACAACACATGTCGGCACCTGCAAGTTGACATCCTGGTGGTTGCGACGCGTTTGTCGCATGATCCCTCTGCCAGCATCAACTGTTGACATGATGTACACGTCACGCTTGTCGTGCCACTTCGTCAGTGTGACTCCGTCGTAGCTGGTCCACTTGACCCACTGCCCGCTGAATAGGTGCGTCTCAGCCAGGGCGTTCGGGAACTCGCGCCTGCTGGCCCGAGTCTGTCACACAGGTATGTGTCTGCCTGCTGTAGGTCGCTCGCACAGATGTGAAAAAGTTGTCTGCGTAGACATGGTGGTTCGAGAGGAGATACTTCTTCATCAACCCCATGACGACGCGATAGCCAAGGTCAAGGTCACCGTTCCCCACTGTTGCTCCTGTGTAGACGGAGAAGGCACTGCAATATCCTGACTCGGCATCGCAGAGACACCAGAGCTTCATGCCCCACTTGGCTGGCTTCAGAGGCATATACTGTTTCCAGCAGTCTCCCGTCAAACTTCACCATCGCCTCGTCGATGGAAACGTTCTTTCCCGGCTGAAAGCATGCCCGAAACCTTGCCTCACAACGGGTGATCATCGGCCTCACCTTGCGGACCTTGTCTTGTGGATCTTCCTGCCCCTCCACTAAGCAGTGGAAGTACTGTGTCAGTTTTTCGTATCGCAGCCGGGTCATGATCACTGTGACATAGCTGTCCCGCAGCACAGTGTTGTCTCGCCAGTAGTCTTTGTACTCGGGCTTCATGTTGATTCCCATCACCATGTTGATGGCAAAGAAAGACCTCATCTCAGCGGCTGACGTCACGTGCCACTTGGGGTCGGAGGTGGCGAAACGTCCATGGGCAGCACCAGCAGGGGGTGGACGCTTATCCGCAGCATTCAGGTTGGTGGCTTCGGCCAGCGTCTTGAAGAAGTCCTCCCCAAACATCAAGTTGAAGAAGTCCAACGGCGTGCTGGTGGCGGGCAGCAGCTCAGTCGGTCCACTGGGGTCTGTGAACGGCTTCACGGTTGGTGGGGCAACGTCTTCCGTCTTCTCCCACCCTGGATCGACAGGGGCAGGCTGAACCAGAGTTGCGTATCCTCGTCCACGACCTCTTCCTCTGCCATGCCCCTGGTGCCCTGCTTGGCCGTTGTCACTGCTGGTGATGCTGTCCTGTCAGCAATGCTGTCTCGCTCATTTCTCTCTGACATCTGAGTGGAGTCACTGCAAGTGTCTCCTCACTGCCACTTGCAACCTGAGACAAAGAAACATTCGTTATAAAAATGATGAGAATAAAAAATAACAACAAATAACAATGTAACATTCATCACAGCAATACAAAGCTAATAGTTACTGCATTTGTTTACCAAAAAGCTAATATTCTATTTTTGCAGTCATTTAAATATCTACAACTAAACATGTTACTTATGATATTGATGATAGTAATCAATTTATTACATGTTGCATATCGTTTCCAACAAGACACTACTGTCAGTTTTAAAAGCAACAAATTTTCTGAATTTCTCAGTAATATTTAACATATTTTTTTGGTCAAAAACTAGCCATGTGTATATAAATCTACTTATAACAAAGAATTTGCCTGTACAGTGGAACCCCTCACCAACGACCACCCTCATTTACGACCACCCGCTTTTTACGACCGTTTTTTCATTGACTGTATAAACGTTCCCTCACCAATGACACGATCAACAACCATGGTAATTTGAATTTTACCCCTGACGAACGACCATCCGATAGGTGGCCAGGACATTTGTTAACCTAAATATCCCAATGAATTCTCATTAAAAGCATGACTAACGCGCATGGACGCACATAATGCCAAAAAAAACCCGAAAACGACATCTAACAGCCGCTAGACTTTCCTCACATATCTTATATATTTATAAACACACAGTATGTTATAAAATTAAATCACTTACATTATTGATACAACTAAAATTCACGAAACAAACTCGCGCAATTAAGAACTCGCCGGCAAGACATCATGGCGGACATGGTCACCGTCGATGCGATTAAATATCCATATTGTGTATGACTGAAGTTTAGAAACTTAGGCTAAGATTTTGCGACATCGTGATAAAATATCGACGTAACGCCACGGTAATCTACGACCTGCGCGTAACAGCCGCAGGCGATGTCGACTTTAGTTTAGCACGATTTAGATTTGGGAATTTTATTCTTCACAGCAATTTAAATGATTTAATTTTATGGC
The DNA here is from genome assembly GCA_025642075.2 of Ridgeia piscesae. NCBI lineage: Eukaryota > Metazoa > Annelida > Polychaeta > Sabellida > Siboglinidae > Ridgeia > Ridgeia piscesae. The sequence continues at coordinate 158,074 of JAODUO010000626.1, forward strand.
CTAGCGTATGTATGATATATGTGTTATTAGAGAGGAAGTTTCGCGGCTGTAAGAGGTCGTTTTCATGATTAGATGAGAAAGTAAAAGATCGTTTTGCGGTGCTGGAAAGAACAACAAAATGGCGACCGCGGTGCGATTACCCAGATGCCGTGAGGTGGCAGCACTTTTTTTAGCCCCTCAAATCGAATTTTAAATAAATTTAATGAGAATACTTTTTATCAGATATAATTACAAAACGATTCAAAATGAGGATACTTTTTATCAGATATTATTTAGAAAAACGATTCAAAATTAAACTTATACTGAAACGTCACACATAAAATAAACAGAATAAATAATTTTGTTGTTGTAAAATGCTATCTCATTTTTTATTTTCTACTTTTTATTTTGTGTATTTTACTACTTAGTGGTTGTAAGCGCCCCCTAGTGTTGATGTTAGTCGTTGTAAGCGCCCCCTAGTGTTGAATGTTGCAAACCCCTCACGAGAGACCACCCCTCTTTTAAGACCGCCCCACTCTGATTTGGGGGGCGGTCTTAAATGAGGGGTTCCACTGTACATTGAACACGAAAAAAATTCTGAAGCGACATCAACCATCCAGGCACCAACTAGGCCAGTTGCAGCGACCAGTGCACGCCATTGTTTATATTCCGCGCCTTGGTCAAAATTCGCCCCCATTCCAGAACGATGGCCATATCTCTTTTGTATTTATTTATTTGCTTTATTATTCACCATTATAACAAAGTACAAAATATAATAGATATATTAGCATCAAACACATCATGTCAGTGTTTACATTTTGACAGATGAACTGGCCGAGATCGGTGACACGGCAACCTTGCACAAAGATTAACGCCATTTTAATGTTATCGCTCATTCATTCACGATTTTCACATCAATAGTAATTCTTACCTCCATATCACTTTCTATGTCACTTTCATCTGAAGAATCTCCGTACATCATAGCGCAGACTTGATCTGCTGTAAACGTAGGCGATCTACCAGAAGCGGCCATTTTTCAAATTCACGGGTACTCAACTTCAAATGTGATTTTCTCGAAAATTTTCAATAGAAGCACATGTAAAAATTACCCACAATTCAAAGCTAAGATATGCATAAGTTATTTTGGTGGTAGTTTCACAACAATCCGGAAGATGGTAGCACCTACAGAGCCATTTCCATCGCCGAACCATTTCGGGCGCCACAGGGAGGAGACATCCGGATGCTTTCGGACGTGTGGGGTCTAATGGGTTAAGAGAGATTTTAGCACATGCTGTTGTAAAATAATACACATGTAGACATGTGTAGTAGGTGATGTTTGACAGTGCTCATGTGTGTAGTTATGACTGTGACATAGGCAAACACTAACAAACTGACCCATCATTTATACCATACAGTAACACACTGTTTTAGAGGTGGTTACAAAGTTTGTCAAATCACTCAAATGTATAGAATTACGATAATGTTACGTTGATTTGATTGTCACCAAGTATCAGAGAAACAGTGTTCGTGATGCCATTTATTAAAATGGAATCTATGTATTTACAGTGTTTCCCCTAGTAAAATGATGAGCGAGGTGGTAGGATGGGATGGGTGAACACCGAGGGCGTGATGCGACACTATGTGGATCGGGGGCATGATCACCCAGAACTATTAAAAAAAATTAAATGGTGCATTCTGAAGTGTGTTTTCACCCATTACCTGTGAAATACAGAGTAAACAAATCCATAACTATAAGGTAGCAGCATGTAAACATGTTTATAGTAAGAAATAGTTACAAAGTGGTAATTTAGATCGAGGTGGCTTAGAAAAATAGTGAGGTGGCCCACCTTGCTCATCATATAGCAAGGGCAATACTGTAGTTATATGCTAATTTTGTAGCACCTCCCAGGTCAATGTCCTCTTGCTATATCCATTCTCTTCCTTGGGCCAATGGCAATGTATATCAAAAAGCTTAAGTGTAGGTATTTAGATTTGCTTACTTTTACAGCGGACAAACGTAGTCATTGTCTAGGTCACATCAATGTGGAATTGTTATTATTTTATCTGCTCCGTGCAATACTTGATTGTGAGAAATGTTAAGCTCAGCAACATATTGTCCTCATAACAACTGCAGTTGTTAGTTTGTTGCTCTCCAGATGGTGTAACCTGTTTGTTGATGGACACTGTGGTCATCAGAACTGGGCAGTGTAGTCTTGGAGACAATGTCATGTCAGCTAAGTACAGCGGCTGTCGGTTGTGGTCTAAGAAGTGACCTACCAGGCAGGAGTCATATCTTAAGTGTCTGTGAGTCTCAGAAGTAAGTGACCTACCAGGCGGGAGTCGTATCTTGAGTGTCTGTGAGTCTCAGAAGTAAGTGACCTACCAGGCGGGAGTCGTATCTTGAGTGTCTGTGAGTCTCAGAAGTAAGTGACCTACCAGGCGGGAGTCGTATCTTGAGTTCTGTCAGTCTCAGAAGTAATGACCTACCAGGGGGAGTCGTATCTTGGGTTTAGTCTCGAAGTAAGTGACCTACCAGGCGGGAATCGGTTCTGTGAGTCTCAGAAGTAAGTGACCTACCAGGCGGGAGTGTATCTTGAGTGTCTTGAGTCTCAGAAGTAAGTGACCTCCCAGGCGGGAGTCATATTTTAAAGTGTCTGTTAGTCTCGAATAAGTGACCTCCAGGCGGGAGTATATCTTGAGTGTCTGTGAGTCTCAAAGAAGTGACCTACCAGGCAGGAGTCTATCTTGAGTGTCTGTGAGTCTCAGAAGTAAGTGACCTACCAGGCAGGAGTCATATCTTGAGTGTCTGTCAGTCTCAGAAGTAAGTGACCTACCAGGCAGGAGTCGTATCTTAAGTGTCTGTTAGTCTCAGAAGTAAGTGACCTACCAGGCGGGAGTCGTATCTTGAGTGTCTGTGAGTCTCAGAAGTAAGTGACCTACCAGGCAGGAGTCATATCTTGAGTGTCTGTGAGTCTCAGAAGTAAGTGACCTACCAGGCAGGAGTCATATCTTGAGTGTCTGTGAGTCTCAGAAGTAAGTGACCTACCAGGCGGGAGTCATATCTTGAGTGTCTGTGAGTCTCAGAAGTAAGTGACCTACCAGGCAGGAGTCTATCTTGAGTGTCTGTGAGTCTCAGAAGTAAGTGACCTACCAGGCAGGAGTCGTATCTTGAGTGTCTGAGTCTCAGAAGTAAGTGACCTACCAGGCAGGAGTCGTATCTTGAGTGTCTGTCAGTCTCAGAAGTAAGTGACCTACCAGGCAGGAGTCATATCTTGAGTGTCTGTCAGTCTCAGAAGTAAGTGACCTACCAGGCAGGAGTCATATCTTGAGTGTCTGTCAGTCTCAGAAGTAAGTGACCTACCAGGCAGGAGTCATATCTTGAGTGTCTGTCAGTCTCAGAAGTAAGTGACCTACCAGGCAGGAGTCATATCTTGAGTGTCTGTTAGTCTCAGAAGTAAGTGACCTACCAGGCGGGAGTCGTATCTTGAGTGTCTGTGAGTCTCAGAAGTAAGTGACCTACCAGGCAGGAGTCATATCTTGAGTGTCTGTGAGTCTCAGAAGTGGACCTACCAGGAGGGGTATTTGGTGTCTGTCAGTCTCAAAGTAAGTGACCTCCCAGGCAGGATGTATCTTGAGTGTCTGTGAGTCTCAGAAGTAAGTGACCTACCAGGCAGGAGTCTATCTTGAGTGTCTGTCAGTCTCAGAAGTAAGTGACCTACCAGGCGGGAGTCGTATCTTGAGTGTCTGTCAGTCTCAGAAGTAAGTGACCTACAGGCAGGACGTATCTTGAGTGTCTTTTAGTCTCAGAAGTAAGTGACCTACCAGGCAGGAGTCATATCTTGAGTGTCTGTGAGTCTCAGAAGTGGACCTACCAGGGGAGTCGTATCTTGAGTGTCTGTGAGTCTCAGAAGTAAGTGACCTAAGGCGGGAGTCGTATTTGGTTCGGGAGTCTCAAAGAAAGTGACCTACCAGGGGGAGTCTATCTTGATTCTGTGGTCTCAAAGTAAGTGACCTACCAGGCGGGAGTCGTATCTTGAGTGTCTGTGAGTCTCAGAAAAAGTGACCTCCAGGGGGGAGTCTATCTTAGTGTCTGTTAGTCTCAGAAGTAAGTGACCTACCGGGAATTTTCTTGAGTGTCTGTGAGTCTCAGAAGTAAGTGACCTACCAGGGGAGTGTATCTTGGTGTCTGTGTCTCAAAAGAAAGTGCCCTACAGGCAGGGTCATATCTTGAGTGTCTGTGAGTCTCAAAAGTAAGTGACCTACCAGGCAGGAGTCATATCTTGAGTGTCTGTAGCCCAGAAGAAAGTGACCTGGCAGGATCGTTCTTGAGTGTCTGTGGTCTAAAAGAAGTGACCTCCAGGCAGGAGTCGTTCTTGGTGTCTGTGTCTCAGAAAAAGTGACCTGGGGGGTCTATCTTGAGTGTCTGTGAGTCTCAGAAGTAAGTGACCTACCAGGCAGGAGTCTTCTTGAGTGTCTGTTAGTCTCAGAAGTAAGTGACCTACCAGGCAGGAGTGTATCTTGGTTCTGTGAGTCTCAGAATAATGCCTGGCAGGATGTTCTTGAGTTCTGGAGTCTCAAAAGTAATATCCAGGGGGGAGTCGTATCTTGAGTGTCTGTGAGTCTCAGAAGTGGACCTACCGGGGGGAGTCTATCTTGAGTGTCTGTGAGTCTCAGAAGTAAGTGACCCCCCAGGCAGGAGTCATATCTTAAGTGTCTGTCAGTCTCAGAAGTAAGTGACCTACCAGGCGGGAGTTATCTTGAGTGTCTTTTAGTCTCAGAAGTGGACCTACCAGGCAGGAGTCATATCTTGAGTGTCTGTGGTCTCAGAAGAAAGTGACCAAGGGGGAGCTTCAGTGCTGTGCTAAAAGTGGCCCTGGGGGGCTTCTTGGTGTCAGTCTCGGGTAAGATCGGCGGGATCGTATCTTGAGTGTCTGTGAGTCTCAGAAGTAAGTGACCTACCAGGCAGGAGTTTCTTGAGTGTCTGTTAGTCTCAGAAGTAAGTGACCTACCAGGCGGGAGTCATATCTTGAGTGTCTGTGGTTGAAGAAAGTGACCTACCAGGCAGGGTTTCTTGAGTGTCTGTGGTCTCAGGGTGACCTACCAGGCGGGGTCGTATCTTGAGTGTCTGTGATCTCAGAAGTAAGTGACCTACCAGGCGGGAGTCATTCTTGAGTGTCTGTCGTCTCGGGTAAGTGACCTCCAGGCGGGGTGTATCTTGAGTGTCTGTCAGTCTCAGAAGTAAGTGACCTACCAGGCAGGAGTCTATCTTGAGTGTCTGTCAGTCTCAGAAGTAAGTGACCTACCAGGCGGGAGTCTATCTTGAGTGTCTTTTAGTCTCAGAAGTAAGTGACCTACCAGGCGGGAGTCATTTGGGTTGTGGTCTAAAGAAGTGACCTACCAGGCGGGAGTCGTATCTTGAGTGTCTGTGAGTCTCAGAAGTAAGTGACCTACCAGGCGGGAGTCGTATCTTGAGTGTCTGTTAGTCTCAGAAGTAAGTGACCTACCAGGCAGGAGTTCTTGAGTGTCTGTGAGTCTCAGAAGTAAGTGACCTACCAGGCGGGAGTCATATCTTGAGTGTCTGTCAGTCTCAGAAGTAAGTGACCTACCAGGCGGGAGTCGTATCTTGAGTGTCTGTGAGTCTCAGAAGTAAGTGACCTACCAGGCAGGAGTCGTATCTTGAGTGTCTGTCAGTCTCAGAAGTAAGTGACCTACCAGGCAGGAGTCGTATCTTGAGTGTCTGTCAGTCTCAGAAGTAAGTGACCTACCAGGCAGGAGTCATATCTTGAGTGTCTGTCAGTCTCAGAAGTAAGTGACCTCCAGGCAGGAGTCATATCTTGAGTGTCTGTGAGTCTCAGAAGTAAGTGCCCTTTCCAGGCAGGAGTCATATCTTGAGTGTCTGTGAGTCTCAGAAGTAAGTGCCCTTTCCAGGCAGGAGTCATATCTTGAGTGTCTGTCAGTCTCAGAAGTGGACCTACCAGGCAGGAGTCATATCTTGAGTGTCTGTCAGTCTCAGAAGAAATCCCCCAGGCAGGAGTGATCTTGGTTTTCAGTCTCAGGAATGACCTGGGGGGATGTATCTTGGTTTTGTCAGTCTCAGAAAAGTGACCTACCAGGCGGGGTCTTCTTAGGTTGTAGTCTCAGAAGTAAGTGACCTCCCAGGCAGGAGTCTATCTTGAGTGTCTGTTAGTCTCAGAAGTAAGTGACCTACCAGGAGGAGTCATATCTTAGTGTCTGTGAGTCTCAGAAGTAAGTGACCTACCAGGCGGAGTCATATCTTGAGTGTCTGTGAGTCTCAGAAGTAAGTGACCTACCAGGCGGGAGTCTATCTTGAGTGTCTGTGAGTCTCGGGAAAAAGTGACCTCCCAGGCGGGAGTCGTTCTTGAGTGTCTGGTCTAAAAGTAATGCCTCCCAGGGGGGAGTCGTATCTTAGTGTCTGTTAGTCTCGAAGAAAGTGACCTACCAGGGGGGTCATATCTTGAGTGTCTTAGTCTCAAAGTAAGTGACCTACCAGGCGGAGTCATATCTTGAGTGTCTGTCAGTCTCAGAAGAAGTGACCTACCAGGCAGGAGTCATATCTTAGTGTCTGTCAGTCTCAGAAGTAAGTGACCTACCAGGAGGAGTCATACGAGTGTTGTAGTCTAAAGTAAGTGACCTCCCAGGGGGATTTATCTTGAGGTCTGTGAGTCTCAAAGTGTGACCTCCAGGCAGGAGTCATATTTGGTGTCTGTCAGTTCAAAGTAAGTGACCTGGAGGAGTCATATTTTGATTTCTTAGTCTCAAAGAAAGTGACCTCCCAGGGGAGTCTTTTTAAGTGTCTGTCAGTCTCAGAAGTAAGTGACCTACCAGGCAGGAGTCTATCTTGAGTGTCTGTGAGTCTCAGAAGTGGACCTACCAGGCAGGAGTCATATCTTGAGTGTCTGTGAGTCTCAGAAGTAAGTGACCTACCAGGCAGGAGTCTATTGATTTCTGTCAGTCTCAGAAGTAAGTGACCTACCAGGCGGGAGTCGTATCTTGAGTGTCTGTGAGTCTCAAAAGGGGCCTACCAGGCAGGAGTCGTATCTTGAGTGTCTGTCAGTCTCAGAAGTAAGTGACCTACCAGGCAGGAGTCATATCTTGAGTGTCTGTGAGTCTCAGAAGTGGACCTCCAGGGGGGTCATATCTTAAGTGTCTGTGAGTCTCAGAAGTAAGTGACCTACCGGGCAGGAGTCATATCTTAAGTGTCTGTGAGTCTCAGAAGTAAGTGACCTACCAGGCAGGAGTCGTATCTTGAGTGTCTGTCAGTCTCAGAAGTAAGTGACCTACCAGGCGGGAGTCGTATCTTGAGTGTCTGTGAGTCTCAGAAGTAAGTGACCTCCAGGCAGGAGTCATATCTTGTTCTTGAGTCTAAAATAAGTGACCTACCAGGCAGGAGTCTATCTTAAGTGTCTGGGGCCCAGAAGTAAGTGACCTACCAGGCAGGAGTCATATCTTAAGTGTCTGTGAGTCTCAGAAGTAAGTGACCTACCAGGCGGGAGTCATATCTTAAGTGTCTGTCAGTCTCAGAAGTAAGTGACCTACCAGGCAGGAGTCGTATCTTGAGTGTCTGTCAGTCTCAGAAGTAAGTGACCTACCGGGCAGGAGTCGTATCTTGAGTGTCTGTCAGTCTCAGAAGTAAGTGACCTACCAGGCAGGAGTCGTATCTTGAGTGTCTGTGAGTCTCAGAAGTAAGTGACCTACCAGGCAGGAGTCATATCTTGAGTGTCTGTGAGTCTCAGAAGTAAGTGACCTACCAGGCAGGAGTCATATCTTAAGTGTCTGTGAGTCTCAGAAGTAAGTGACCTACCAGGCAGGAGTCATATCTTAAGTGTCTGTGAGTCTCAGAAGTAAGTGACCTACCAGGCAGGAGTCATATCTTGAGTGTCTGTGAGTCTCAGAAGTAAGTGACCTACCAGGCAGGAGTCATATCTTAAGTGTCTGTGAGTCTCAGAAGTAAGTGACCTACCAGGCAGGAGTCATATCTTGAGTGTCTGTGAGTCTCAGAAGTAAGTGACCTACCAGGCAGGAGTCGTATCTTGAGTGTCTGTGAGTCTCAGAAGTAAGTGACCTACCAGGCAGGAGTCGTATCTTGAGTGTCTGTGAGTCGGCCGGCAGTCCTGGTATGGTCACCATGAGTTGCACATTCTGCAGTGAAATATGTGACAGAGTCAAGGATGTGTTCATGTAACAATGCCTCCACAATTCTGTTCTTTGCTTGTGTCTACAGTCAATCAGTGAAACAGAACGTGTCCCTTGTCCACTTCAACATAACATTTTTTTCATAACATTTCTTATTTTCTTCTGAAGACATCGTTAGGTAACATGAATATAATGTTTAACAATTAAAAAAGCTCAAATAATTTGGCTGTGTGTAGTACAATATGTCTGTTCACACACATCGGTGTAACCACACCATACTGTAAACATAAAATATGCCTGTTTACATACACCAATGTAACCATACCACCTACACTGTAAACATACAATATGTCTGTTCAGACATACACCGATGTAACCACACCACCAACATTGTAAACATACAATGTCTGTTCACACACACCGATGTAACCACACCACCTACATTCTAAACATACAATATGTCTGTTCACACACACCGATGTAACCACACCACCTACATTCTAAACATACAATATGTCTGTTCACACACACCGATGTAACCACACCACCAACATTGTAAACATACAATATGTCTGTTCACACACACCGATGTAACCACACCACCTACATTGTAAACATACAATATGTCTGTTCACACACACCGATGTAACCACACCACCTACATTGTAAACATACAATATGTCTGTTCACACACACCGATGTAACCACACCACCTACATTGTAAACATACAATGTCTGTTCACACACACCGATGTAACCACACCACCTACATTGTAAACATACAATGTCTGTTCACACACACCGATGTAACCACACCACCTACATTGTAAACATACAATGTCTGTTCACACACACCGATGTAACCACACCACCTACATTCTAAACATACAATATGTCTGTTCACACACACCGATGTAACCACACCACCTACATTGTAAACATACAATATGTCTGTTCACACACACCGATGTAACCACACCACCTACATTCTAAACATACAATATGTCTGTTCACACACACCGATGTAACCACACCACCTACATTGTAAACATACAATATGTCTGTTCACACACACCGATGTAACCACACCACCTACATTGTAAACATACAATGTCTGTTCACACACACCGATGTAACCACACCACCTACATTGTAAACATACAATGTCTGTTCACACACACCGATGTAACCACACCACCTACATTGTAAACATACAATATGTCTGTTCACACACACCGATGTAACCACACCACCTACATTGTAAACATACAATATGTCTGTTCACACACACCGATGTAACCACACCACCTACATTGTAAACATACAATATGTCTGTTCACACACACCGATGTAACCACACCACCTACATTGTAAACATACAATATGTCTGTTCACACACACCGATGTAACCACACCACCACATTTAAACATACAATATGTCTGTTCACACACACCGATGTAACCACACCACCTACATTGTAAACATACAATATGTCTGTTCACACACACCGGTGTAACCACACCACCAACATTGTAAACATACAATATCTGTTCACACACACCGATGTAACCACACCACCTACATTGTAAACATACAATATGTCTGTTCACACACACCGATGTAACCACACCACCAACATTGTAAACATACAATGTCTGTTCACACACACCGATGTAACCACACCACCTACATTGTAAACATACAATATGTCTGTTCACACACACCGATGTAACCACACCACCACATTGTAAACATACAAATGTCTGTTCACACACACCGATGTAACCACACCACCAACATTGTAAACATACAATGTCTGTTCACACACACCGATGTAACCACACCACCTACATTGTAAACATACAATATGTCTGTTCACACACACCGATGTAACCACACCACCTACATTGTAAACATACAATATGTCTGTTCACACACACCGATGTAACCACACCACCAACATTGTAAACATACAATGTCTGTTCACACACACCGATGTAACCACACCACCTACATTGTAAACATACAATGTCTGTTCACACACACCGATGTAACCACACCACCTACATTCTAAACATAAACCTTTGTATTGTTTCAAGCACAGAATGTGGAGAAAGGTAGCTTACCATTCCAGTAGTTGATGGCACCTTGCCTGTAGCAATGATGTCCTTTAGGACGAGGTGACTTCCCTCAATGACTGCATCATCATAGGTCAGTTCAAGGTCACTGCAGACAACACGAGACAAATCATACTGTTGTTGCGACAACAAAACTTATCAGAATACATACACAGCACAACTTTTAATGCTAGATATGGCAGCTGAAATTATGTTTTTGGAGAAACAAACTCAAAAATATATGTTTTTTTATTCTGATAGTTTCGCATACATGTGTTCTATAAATAAAGTTCACCTTTTTAAAATTACATCTCTTTAAATCACTTTTTTGCGAGGAGAAAATGAGCCCATAGCAATTTTTCAATCCGTTGTAATTTTGAAGACACAGAATGTGTTTGAAAACATGCGATGTTTAGACCTTAGTAACACCATCATGTTTTCACCATTCGCCATGTTGTTTGGTACAAACAGAACCATCAATCAATCCTCTAACTGCCTGTGTAGATTACATCCTCACTCTTTAACCTATATTTACGCGAAATCCTAGTATATGTGAGCACAATTTGACTGACTATCTCCTTATTTGGTGCATATCCCACAATTCACCATGTTGCCATTTCTAATTGTAAACAAGACTGTACTGATGACATTGGTGTGGATCCTATCATTGCCAACCATTATAAATTTACCACAAGGCATACAGTTAGTTAGAAAAAGACAGGGAAGGCCCCTCAACTTGTTCCTGTTTGCAAATTTCTTACCTGTTCTTGAAACTATACTAAACATAGTTAATATATTTTAGGCCTTGGTGGACAAAATTTGACTTGCTGAAATACATACATAAAACTATGCATGACTTGCAAACGACATAAACAAATAAATAATTTTGAAACATAATTTTACGCTTGCTCTATCTATCCTCACTGATGTTATCAGATGTACGACAGTAAATTTTTAACTTTATAATAACTTCTGGTAATATTCCAGTTATGCCAATCATGTTTATAGTATTGTACTCTGCATTATTTTCTTCATACAACTACAACCTTACATTTGTAAAAAGTTGCTTTAAGTATTTTGTAATATACATACTTATAACAAAACATAATTTAAAAATAAAAACAAAACAAAAATACATAATTTAGTAATATAATTTTTTTGTGGTTGTGTAATACCAAGCACCCTAAATATGACAAAAGAATTTTAATTGTATCTACAATATTGGGATTTCCCATGATGGCGACAATTTTGTTTGTTACCATAGTAAAGGTGGGTCTGAATAAAAAACTATTCCTAATGACCTACCCTTTCTCAATGGATAGATAAGTTTGCCATAATTGTTAAATTAAAGAAAATACCTTATTTAGCTGCCTTATCTGGACATAAAGAAGTTGTGTTGTATGGTGGTTACAAACTTTGAAATACATACATATATACATGTATGATTATCATGAGTGTACATCTCTTTGGACATCATTCACCTAGCAACTAAGGCGGGTTTCAGTAACACATTTCATGGAGGGTGGGTTTCAGTGACTCACCTAGCATTGAGGGTGGGTTTCAGTGACTCACCTAGCATTGAGGGTGGGTTTCAGTGACTCACCTAGCATGGAGGGTGGGTTTCAGTGACTCACCTAGCATGGAGGGTGGGTTTCAGTGACTCACCTAGCATTGAGGGTGGGTTTCAGTGACTCACCTAGCATTGAGGGTGGGTTTCAGTGACTCACCTAGCATGGAGGGTGGGTTTCAGTGACTCACCTAGCATGGAGGGTGGGTTTCAGTGACTCACCTAGCATGGAGGGTGGGTTTCAGTGACTCACCTAGCATGGAGGGTGGGTTTCAGTGACTCACCTAGCATGGAGGGTGGGTTTCAGTGACTCACCTAGCATGGAGGGTGGGTTTCAGTGACTCACCTAGCATGGAGGGTGGGTTTCAGTGACTCACCTAGCATGGAGGGTGGGCTTCAGGGTGCTGGTGGGCTTGGTTGTGTGACCAAACTCATCCTGGAACTCCAAAGGGATCTGGAAGGTGACTCCAACGCGGAACGGCCCCTCCAACAAACCCACAGAGAACTTCTCGGGCTCAGCCTCTGCAAACACAAGTCTTGCAACTGCAACTGCAACAGACTTAGTGTCTAGTGCTTGTGCACATGTGTCATCTGTGTGTGTGGACTTGAGTGGTGTGTTTACTTGGGTTTGTGTTTAACTGTTGAGGCCCACCTCAATGTGTTGGTCTATTTAACACATGCAATCCTCACCAATTACTGTGAAGGTCTTTCCCACAATGTGTTGGTCTTTTTAGCATGTCACTTACCAATGCCTGCAAAAATGTCTTGCTCAATGTGTTTGTCTACTTAACACATTTAACGCACGTGTTCATCTCGAATGACTGTGAAAATGTCTGCCTCACTGTGATGGACTACTTAATGCATGTGTTCAGGCCCTGATGCACTATCAGGCTGTGCTGTAGAATATGCCGTATATCTGATGTTTACTAACTGTGTCGGATGTCCAGACAGTGTCAGATGCAAGTGTGGCTATGGGTGATGGTCACTCCTTCACAGTTTCATCGAGGTGGGGGGATGTCAATGTCATATGCTGGTTTCATTGGCTATCGGATCCCTGTGTCTGATAAGAATAGTGCTTGCTGTATCGCCATCAGACATCAGGCATTCTCTGGTGGTGATGTGCATATTGTCATAGCAATGCACCCGCAAGGTGACTGCAGTACAGCGTTGCCTGATAGTGTACCAGGACCTCTACTCACCAATGACTGTGAAGCGTACAGCGCTACATGGCAGCTCCTTGCCACCAAACATGCTGGCCCCTGATTCATTGAGCACAGCCTGAAGCAGGATCGTATGAGGGCCCAGATTCTTGATATTTTCTGCAACCAATCGTCACCATTGCTTACTGCAGTCACCACAAGAGACTATGTCAATGGTCCACTCTAAACTGCAGTCACCATAAGGGACTATGTCAATGGTCCACTCTAAACTGCAGTCACCATAAGGGACTATGTCAATGGTCCACTCTATACTGCAGTCACCATAAGGGACTATGTCAATGGTCCACTCTAAACTGCAGTCACCATAAGGGACCATCACAAGGGATCATATCAATGGTTCACTGCCAACCGCAGATACAATTTCATCACTACATTTCATAATAAAACCATTGTAAATGACATTGTCACTGGTTCACCAATCAGGCCTTCTGAAAATAGGACATATTTTGTACAGATTTACAAAGCCTACCTCACTGTTTGACAAAATAAAGCCTAACAGTAGTGCTGGTTCGATATTCGATATATCAAAGTATCGCGATACTTGCGAATGTTCGATACTGATATTAATGGTATCGCAATACTTCGATATTTTTGGAATTGAACGCCCACTGTTCGATACCTTCGATACCTTCGATACTTTCGATACCCTCGATATTTTGACATCGAGTCCATTCGACGACGTCGATGCGAAGACGCAACATCGTTGTCGATGACGTCGTTGTTTACGGGAGCTTCCACTACAGAGCTTCGCTGCATAACTTGACTTAGGCGTGGTTGTTTAAAAAATAATATAACATCAAGTGTGGATTGTTTTCTAAAACTTTATTGTAGAGTTAGTATATTAACTGTTTTCTGAGCCCGATCTTAGCCTAGGTCAGACTTCGCCTAGCCTCGGTTATCCAAACCAAGGTTTGTGACTCTCTTGTTTGGTGGCACTACCATGGCATCTGTCTGCCTACTTTACTTACGGCTACACGTACAAAAAAACACATCCTATAGTATTTTTATAGAGTGTTTAATGCACGCACTAGTATTTATGAAGTTAGTTTAATAATATTATTAATATAATTATTCGAGCGCGATGTGCAAGCTTTGTTTATCCGGGTTCCATTTGGTGGCGCTGTTTTGCTGTTTGGTGGCGCCACCGTTTGCCGTATACAACTCTCTCAACCAAGACGAACGACAACATGTTAGAACATTCATCGCCAAAGTTTGGCAGTTTATCTAGTTATAGTCAAAGCGAATCTACTACTGTGGCCACAGCGTCAAGAAGTGACATACACAGTGTGACTGATGATGACAATACGCTTACTGCATCTACTGTCACTGGCCAAACAGGTTCACCACTGGCAGAGGTAGAGGAAGAAATTGACTTTTCTTGAAAACAGTTGCAAAAACATTATGGGGCTTGTTATGTGTACTTGATAACGTGGTAATTTAAGTTTTATATTCACATATATTGGTGTGAACTGGGAAGTACAATTGTAATTTTAATTAATATTTTTTCTATTATTAATTAGTGTTATTATATTGTAATCGTCTATACAGTTTTGATGTTAAATCACAATTATCTTTACAATACAATTAATAAATAAAACAGTTATAACAGTGAGTGTTCAGCTGCGCTGGCACTAATATAAGTGATAGTTGTGTTTAACAATAACATATTATTTATGTTATGTTTCAGCTGTACTTGTTGATGATAACGTTAGGAGACACGTCGACTTGAAATTAAGCTGCTTTATAGTTTATTTGCAAACAGTGGGGTGAAGTACTGTTATTAATTTTAAATACTTCAGTGCAATCAATTTATTTATTTGTCACTAGGTATTTTACTGCAGTTGTCTATATTGTTTTAATATCATATTACAATTACTTTTGAATTTAACAGCAATAATAAATTATTTTGAAACAGTTACAAGTGTGTTGTTTGTTTACTTAACTCTTTACTGGGTTACAGCCTTCTTATTTTACACCCTGCTGTGGGCAGACAATTTTAAGATGGCAGCCATCTGTGAATTATGCTGCATTTTGCTTGCATTAAAATTCGAATAACTCGACAACCGATGACAAAATAAATTAGCAACTTCATCATGCTACTTAGAACACACAACAGTGATCCTGTGGAACTAATGTAGCCATGTATGGTAGTTTTATCCTAGAAAAAAATTATCCAATTTTGACGGTTAGTTTTCAAATTATAATTGCTTTTGTAAACAACGCCAACGCGACCGAAGACAAAAATCATGCCATAATTTACAAAATGTCTATCGTTTACCGATCATATCACTGACTGGCGTGTTCTTTTCGTATGTAAAATCAACACTCGAATAACGAAAGATAGCAGACTCCTTTCACAAATAGATGCCCTCTTACCAGAAGCAATGTGACCATAGTGCATAATAATAAAATACCCTAAAATAAATAAAACAAACGAAGTACGGACCGGACGCCAACCGGTCATATTTTTCGAATCTCGACAAAAAAATTCGCACAGACAACATATATGGACGATAACAGGGTCTCCGCTGTCTACATTATTCACGTTGCAAACATCGATATCCGACTCGAAATCATCGAGAAATGATCTCAGTAACATCCGCCAAATGCTGCATGATGTCAGAAGTCAACTAGACAAATGCACTTCAACATCCTTCCAAATAAACTCAATTCGCAAACGAAATTTTTTTTTCACAAGATGGCGACAGCACAAGTTTCCGTGACCTTCATAGAACTTAGATCAGCAGTTTGAGCTGGCTGGTAAAAGAAGGATCTGATCGCGGTAAACGAGAGGCTCACGAACTGCGAGTTTACTGGGCGGTTTTGGACGGTCTGCGCGTATGAAGGGTTGGGCGGTTTTGGACGGTCTGCGCAGTAGAGTTAAATTAAAATTGCACATTAATCATTGTTTGCATGAGTATAAAATTATCACCTACTCCCAGTATTTCCATACACGTTAAAAATTGTGTTTCGGTCCCATTCGTCTAAGTGGATAGTGTGTTTCTTTGGAGATCTCTACTGTACTTAATTAGATTTACAACATAAATTTCATGTTTTGAATACAAATTTAGTAACAATTGATATTGAAGAATTCTGGTATCGAACCAGCCATATAATGATCAATATCAAAGAATTCTGGTATAGAACCAGCAACATATCGATCGATATCGAAGAATTCTGGTATCGAACCAGCATTACGTCTGTGGCATACTGTTCTTCTCCTGGGAACTGTGTTCTATATGAATATTAGACTTACAACGTAAGTATTGAAAACAATTCAGGTATCAATCGGTATCGAACAAAAGCTGGTATCGAACCAGCACTACCTAACAGTATCTGAGATAAAATAGCCAGGGGTTGTTACTCTTCAAGTACTTCAGTTAATTTACATTTGATCTTGCTATGTTTTTACTGCCATCAATGGACAATTCTTTCCATAACTAATGCTTAACATGACTAATCACCCTTTTCAACCTTCACACATGCCACAGGTAACATGAAATAAATTAATAAACCATGTCAAATTGTGGTTTCCCCCAGGTAAATCGAGGACAATGCATATGAGAATGGTGCTGCCACCTACTGACCCATCTTGCGAAACCAATATGGCCATGTACGGCCATGTTGGCTGATGTGTTGTGCAATGACCTCATCACCATTGCAGGCTGGAACACAGAAACAGCTTGATGTGACAAACAACTAACAAACAGCCACAGCCCGAAATGACTTGAAATGTTACAAACAGATAACAAACAGCTACAGCCTGACATGACTGACAGGTAACAAACAGCTACAGCCCGACATGATTGAAATGTGACAAACAGGTAACAATCAGCTACAGCCCGACATGACTGAAATGTGACAAACAGGTAACAAACAGCTACAGCCCGACATGATTGAAATGTGACAAACAGGTAACAATCAGCTACAGCCCGACATGATTGAAATGTGACAAACAGGTAACAAACAGCTACAGCCCGACATGACTGAAATGTGACAAACAGGTAACAAACAGCTACAGCCAGACATGACTGAAATGTGACAAACAGGTAACAAACAGCTACAGCCAGACATGACTGAAATGTGACAAACAGGTAACAAACAGCTACAGCCAGACATGACTGAAATGTGACAAACAGGTAACAAACAGCTACAGCCAGACATGACTGAAATGTGACAAACAGGTAACAAACAGCTACAGCCAGACATGACTGAAATGTGACAAACAGGTAACAAACAGCTACAGCCTGACATGACTGAAATGTGACAAACAGGTAACAAACAGCTACAGCCAGACATGACTGAAATGTGACAAACAGGTAACAAACAGCTACAGCCCGACATGACTGAAATGTGACAAACAGGTAACAAACAGCTACAGCCCGACATGACTGAAATGTGACAAACAGGTAACAAACAGCTACAGCCAGACATGACTGAAATGTGACAAACAGGTAACAAACAGCTACAGCCAGACATGACTGAAATGTGACAAACAGGTAACAAACAGCTACAGCCAGACATGACTGAAATGTGACAAACAGGTAACAAACAGCTACAGCCAGACATGACTGAAATGTGACAAACAGGTAACAAACAGCTACAGCCCGACATGATTGAAATGTGACAAACAGGTAACAAACA
Organism: Ridgeia piscesae; assembly: GCA_025642075.2. Classification (NCBI taxonomy): domain Eukaryota; kingdom Metazoa; phylum Annelida; class Polychaeta; order Sabellida; family Siboglinidae; genus Ridgeia; species Ridgeia piscesae. The sequence goes on from JAODUO010000626.1 coordinate 175,756, forward strand.
GCTACAGCCTGACATGACTGAAATGTGACAATGTGGAACACCCTACATTACTCAAATCACAATCAACACCTTTACACGAATATTCGGCTATAAAATTCATCGTCACAATTGATTACCATAAATCCTGTATTTCTAGCTGCACCCATAATTAAAGCGGCACTCCGACTTTTGACCCAAATCTCAAATTTCTTCCATGCCAATTGTTGCAGACAAAAACCTTATTTAAAGCAACACCTGGACTTTGAGCCAAAACCATTTAATACACATTTTTCTCAAGAGTCATCCCTTAATTATTTTCACAAAGAACAGTAAACGAATGGAACAGATTATCAGCTGATTGTGTAGGTGCTAGTAGTGTTAATATATTTAAAAATAAAATCGACATATACCTAAGACGGGCGGGGTATACTTAGATAGATAGGTTGGACTCTCGATAAGCCAAATGGCTTCCTAGTCCACCTGCCATCTAGAGTTGAATCTCTAGGTGGCAATCTTGTTAAATCTTGTTAAATTAGGCCAGCCACCTGCATGCTTGTTGAGGCACGGGTGACACACTAGGAAGTAGGAGTTACAACACTGTGTCTTGTACCAGAGCAAATGCAGTTAACTCCAGCTGGGAAGCTCTGGTAGATAGTGGTGTTGTTTTGACAATCAGCATGAAGCTTGGCTTTTGTAAAGGTGTGAACACTGTTCTTGGAACTGAGATTAAACTTTAACACCTGAAACCATGTGCTAGTGTCAGAAAAGGGCAGATAGCTGTTACAACTGATATTTGGCCCCGACAAATATTTCTTTATACTGACAATTCCGTGTCCATCTACTTCGGCAAATTACTGTATTTAAAGTCGAACTCTAACTTTGCCATAATCATCATTAATAAAGCTACGCAGTATTGCAATTAAAGCCACGGCTAGTAATACAGGATATACGGTACACTGCAACTGAAAGCAATTACAAATAAAATGTATGAGTATGATTATGAATATGTCCATAACTTCAAAAAAAGTGCTTTATGATAATAAGAATTACTTCTTGACATATAATCATATATAATTATCAAGTAGGATTACATCACCAATGTGTCCAAGTATCGTGACAGAAGTAAATGTTACATGTTAGATTGTGTAGGCACAAACTTACTGTGTAACATCTTTAAAAACGTTTCTGGGTAGTAAAATAGCTAACTTTAATTACTGTCTCAATTGTACAGCAAAATAAACTAATAGCTCTTAATTTGCATTAGTGGATATTTAAGTACACCATCATAATTGTCATGTTTACGTACAATGCCAGATGACCTTCAGCTCGACAAGAAGTTTCCTCGATGTTCCTCCAGCTGCTCCAGGCAGCTTGCTGATGAGTTCGCCCTTGCGATTGGCAATCTCAACCTTGATGGCACCTGGAGACACAGGGGACAGTCTAGACACCCTAACCCTACTCCCAACCTTGATGGCACCTGGAGACACAGGGGACAGTCTAGACACCCTAACCCTACTCCCAACCTTGATGGCACCTGGAGACACAGGGGACAGTCTAGACACCCTAACCCTACTCCCAACCTTGATGGCACCTGGAGACACAGGGGACAGTCTAGACGACCTAACCCTACTCTCAACCTTGATGGCACCTGGAGACACAGGGGACAGTCTAGACACCCTAACCCTACTCCCAACCTTGATGGCACCTGGAGACACAGGGGACAGTCTAGACACCCTAACCCTACTCCCAACCTTGATGGCACCTGGAGACACAGGGGACAGTCTAGACACCCTAACCCTACTCCCAACCTTGATGGCACCTGGAGACACAGGGGACAGTCTAGACACCCTAACCCTACTCCCAACCTTGATGGCACCTGGAGACACAGGGGACAGTCTAGACACCCTAACCCTACTCCCAACCTTGATGGCACCTGGAGACACAGGGGACAGTCTAGACACCCTAACCCTACTCCCAACCTTGATGGCACCTGGAGACACAGGGGACAGTCTAGACACCCTAACCCTACTCCCAACCTTGATGGCACCTGGAGACACAGGGGACAGTCTAGACACCCTAACCCTACTCCCAACCTTGATGGCACCTGGAGACACAGGGGACAGTCTAGACACCCTAACCCTACTCCCAACCTTGATGGCACCTGGAGACACAGGGGACAGTCTAGACACCCTAACCCTACTCCCAACCTTGATGGCACCTGGAGACACAGGGGACAGTCTAGACACCCTAACCCTACTCCCAACCTTGATGGCACCTGGAGACACAGGGGACAGTCTAGACACCCTAACCCTACTCCCAACCTTGATGGCACCTGGAGACACAGGGGACAGTCTAGACACCCTAACCCTACTCCCAACCTTGATGGCACCTGGAGACACAGGGGACAGTCTAGACGACCTAACCCTACTCCCAACCTTGATGACATCTTGTTACCCATACATGTTAAGTCTCTCAGATTTTCCGGGAGACTCCGGGAAATCTACTACATCTCCCGATCTCCCAGTGGGAGGAGCAAATCTCCCGGATTTTCAATGAAACCAAAACAAAAAATTCTACTTAATTTACCAAACTGGGTATGGATAATTGGTTTTATTTCTGGATGGGTATTTGTAATGTCGAATGACAACCATCTCATCTCATATTATAATATCACATGTGGTGGTCTTGGTATAGTGGGGTTTGTCATGTGTCATTGCAATTAAGGCATTTGCAGGCATTCATCTTCATTCAGTTGCAGATCAAACAAAACTATTGCTAGTATTTGGTAATTTAACTTCGGTCTGCCGTCATAGGAAAATAAAATTTGTGAGCTGAATGTTAATGCTGGTGTGATGCACAGGTGATCATTACGATGGACATTGTCAGTTTCCAAAAAATACATGCAGAGTTTTCATAGACATGTAAAATATCAGTCTATAAATGATGGATTAGTGGAATATGGCACTAGGGCTGTGGTTTTGTTTTTGGTAATACATGTTCATACCAACATCTATTAATATCCTGAGAAAAAAGGAAAGAAATCAACTTACACAACAGCCACCCCACCACTTAACTTTTACATTAAACTGTTTAAATATTAAAATACAGAAATAAAATTGTAAATAGCAAACCTGAAATATTGATTACTCACACAAATATTATGAACTATACATTTATTATAATTCAAAATTTCCACTGTATACTATTTCAAGAAATTTCCACCCTACAATAATGTTATTCCAACCTACATGATAAACAAATCCTGTGATATGGCCACTTTGTGCTGTTATTCTGACTTGTACTCGTATGTTGAATCCACTGGCAGCAGAACATCAACCTCATTTTCATAATCAATTACCTATTGTTTTTCCAGCTGGTCGTTTCTCCCCGTGTGTCACTTCGTCCCCCTCAGGCCACGACACCACCAGCTTGTTTGGCAGTCTGCAACACACAACATGGCACCAGGGTCACAGGCTGCGACATGGCACCAGGGTCACAGGCTTCGACATGACACCATTGTCACAGGCTTTGACATGGCACCATTGCCACAGACTTCGACATGACACCATTGTCACCGGTTCGACATGGCACCATTATCACAGGCTGCAAAACGACACCGGGGTCACAGGCTGTGACATGGCACCATTGTCACAGGCTTCGACATGGCACCATTATCACAGGCTGCACCATGGCACCAGGGTCACAGGCTGTGACAAGACATCAGGGTCACAGACTGCAACATGACACTAAGGTCACAAACTATGATACAGCATCAGGGTCATATGCTATTTTGAATCATTAGTGTCACAAGATACAATAGCTACATCATGTCATCAGGGTCAAGATTATGACATGTCATTATGGTCACAGGTTACATCAGGGTTAGCAGTGTTGACATGTTGTCAGTATAACTAACCATGACATATGATATCCTTAGGGTTACTGGCTGTAACATGTCATCTTGGCCACAATCCATGATATCAGCAGGGTCACTGACATCATGGTACAGGAAGTGACATGTCATCAAGGTGAAAATCCATGTCATCAAAGTGATGGACTACGACATGTCACTAGGGACTGGGTACAACTATATGAAAAGGAGGCTAATAAGTAATAATATTATGTGATATGTGAAAACATTTGCTTAAACACATTCTAAATATTATTTCCTGTTTTGAAAGAGAAATTTTAATTGAAAAGTTATCTTTTTTTAAACAGAGCTAACACTATTTAAATGGAAAATCATTTAGTAGAAATGTCTACTCACTTAGACACTTCATCATCAATGTATTTCATGATGCTGGTGTTGTTGGCTGTGCGGTCCAACTTACTCAGGGGGAAGGTCTTCACTTCATTGTACAGACTGCGAGGCTCCTGAACACAAGACACGATACCATCATAGCATGAGAACACACAACACGCTACCATGACAACACACAAACACGCTATCATGAGAACACACGACACGCTACCATGAGAACACACGACATGCTACCATGAGAACACATGATATGCTACCATGAGAACACATGACATGCTACCATGAGAACACATGACATGCTACCATGAGAACACATGACATGCTACCATGAGAACACATGACACGCTACCATGAGAACACATGACACGCTACCATGAGAACACATGACATGCTACCATGAGAACACATGACACGCTACCATGAGAACACATGACACGCTACCATGAGAACACATGACACGCTACCATGAGAACACATGACACGCTACCATGAGAACACATGACATGCTACCATGAGAACACATGACATGCTACCATGAGAACACATGACATGCTACCATGAGAACACATGACACGCTACCATGAGAACACATGACACGCTACCATGAGAACACATGACATGCTACCATGAGAACACATGACACGCTACCATGAGAACACATGACATGCTACCATGAGAACACATGACATGCTACCATGAGAACACATGACATGCTACCATGAGAACACATGACATGCTACCATGAGAACACATGACATGCTACCATGAGAACACATGACATGCTACCATGAGAACACATGACATGCTACCATGAGAACACATGACATGCTACCATGAGAACACATGACATGCTACCATGAGAACACATGACATGCTACCATGAGAACACATGACATGCTACCATGAGAACACATGACACGCTACCATGAGAACACATGACATGCTACCATGAGAACACATGACATGCTACCATGAGAACACATGACATGCTACCATGAGAACACATGACACGCTACCATGAGAACACATGATATGCTACCATGAGAACACATGACATGCTACCATGAGAACACATGACATGCTACCATGAGAACACATGACACGCTACCATGAGAACACATGACACGCTACCATGAGAACACATGACACGCTACCATGAGAACACACAACATGCTACCATGAGAACACACAACATGCTACCATGAGAACACACAACATGCTACCATGAGAACACATGACATGCTACCATGAGAACACACAACATGCTACCATGAGAACACATGACATGCTACCATGAGAACACACGACATGCTACCATGAGAACACATGACATGCTACCATGAGAACACACGACATGCTACCATGAGAACACATGACATGCTACCATGAGAACACATGACATGCTACCATGAGAACACATGACATGCTACCATGAGAACACATGACATGCTACCATGAGAACACATGACAGCTACCATGAGAACACATACATGCTACCATGAGAACACATGACATGCTACCATGAGAACACATACATGCTACCATGAGAACACATAACATGCTACCATGAGAACACATGACATGCTACCATGAGAACACATGACATGCTACCATGAGAACACACGACATGCTACCATGAGAACACACGACATGCTACCATGAGAACACATGACATGCTACCATGAGAACACATGACATGCTACCATGAGAACACATACATGCTACCATGAGAACACACACAGCTACCATGAGAACACACAAGCTACCATGAGAACACATGACATGCTACCATGAGAACACATAACATGCTACCATGAGAACACATGACATGCTACCATGAGAACACACGACATGCTACCATGAGAACACACGACATGCTACCATGAGAACACACACAGCTACCATGAGAACACATACAGGCTACCATGAGAACACAACAAGTTATCATGAGAACACACAAGTTATCATGAGAACACACAAGTTATCATGAGAACACACAAGTTATCATGAGAACACACAAGTTATCATGAGAACACACAAGTTATCATGAGAACACACAAGTTATCATGAGAACACACAAGTTATCATGAGAACACACAAGTTATCATGAGAACACACAAGTTATCATGAGAACACACAAGTTATCATGAGAACACACAAGTTATCATGAGAACACACAAGTTATCATGAGAACACACAAGTTATCATGAGAACACACAAGTTATCATGAGAACACACAAGTTATCATGAGAACACACAAGTTATCATGAGAACACACAAGTTATCATGAGAACACACAAGTTATCATGAGAACACACAAGTTATCATGAGAACACACAAGTTATCATGAGAACACACAAGTTATCATGAGAACACACAAGTTATCATGAGAACACACAAGTTATCATGAGAACATACAAGTTATCATGAGAACACACAAGTTATCATGAGAACACACAAGTTATCATGAGAACACACAAGTTATCATGAGAACACACAAGTTATCATGAGAACACACAAGTTATCATGAGAACATACAAGTTATCATGAGAACATACAAGTTCTTACATTGCTTCTCCCTCCGCCTAGGACTGTGGTTAGAACATAACGCTGGCACCATTTGGTGACTATGTTGACATTAGAGCCATGGCAAAGAGAACAATGACTACATATCAGACTGAACTGCACAGTATTTACTGTTAAAACCAAAGATTGTTTTTTGTGTATGCAAAAGTTATTTGCATATCCATTATTTCCTGATCAATGAACACAAGCATTAGTGTCAAACCCTGCATAATGACAGTGCTGTCACCCAAGATGTCACCTAACTTGAATGATGGCGATGACACCCAAGATGTCACTGTAATTGTGATGTTATCCAAGTTGACACCCTACCTGAATGATACTGATGTCACCGCCAGTCGCAAACACGTCACCTTCGTGGTTTCCATACAAGAGGAAGTGTTGAATTGTGCCATATGTTACAGGGACTGTCTTGATGATGCGGACCTATAAGAGGAACAGTAATGGTGAAGTAGAATGCAAATGCCTTAACTAATAACATCACTTTCCCAATTGTATAGCTGCATGACATATTAATTATTCGATTCTATAATAATAAAAAATCTTATAAAGTGCTCTTTTCAGTCCAAACTGCTCAAAGCCATTCTACAGGTTCGATCATTAAAACAGTCACAAATACTAATAGAAAATATAGTCATAGACACTAAATATTAAAACTGAAGTATTTTTTAAACTATGCCAAATTAAAGCTAAATGTCAAAGATATGTAAATTATAAAATATCTCTAAATAAACACATATTAAGACTCTTATAAAACATTCAATTCAATATGTTGAGGTCTGTCACATGATTGCCCTATGATTTTTATTGGCCAAGTGACTGCCAAATGTCTTGTTTACAATAAACCTGCACGCACCAGCCAACTCATCATCAGATATGCACCTATGGTGCAAACTTGTTACTAGATACCTCCATATCTAATGGCGACTATGGATAAGCACCAAATGCCGATTCTAAATTTGAATCCATGTTAGTTGGTACTATTAGGCTGACTGTCAGCTTAAAGTTGTGCACACACCAACCGACTGAAGTCGGCCAACTTTTTACGCTGATTAATTGGTTGGGTGTGCAAAAAAATTGGCTGGTGTGTGTGTAGTGCTGGTGTGTGTGTAGTGGTATTCCATCAAACATGACCTTTTAGGCCACCTACCATAACTGTTTGCATCACCTACCATTGTTCCCTTCTTGAACACCTTGCCGTCCCATTCGATCAGCCCGTACACACTCCACGGCGACTGGCGGTGTTTCACAAGTTCTGGTCGTGTGATGGAGCCACTGTATTGACTGAACTTCACCTGTTTGTCACAGCGTTCATGACATTCCTTGAGCCATGCGTTGAACTCTCTTCCAATGTCTGTCCGCTTCTCCTGAAGCAACAACTCGTTACTTGAGAAATATGCTTCCACAGAGACTTCTCATATTAATGCACTTCAACAGACTTCTCAGATTAATGCACTTCAACAGACTTCTCAGATTAATGCACTTCAACACAGACTTCTCAGATTAATGCACTTCAACAGACTTCTCAAATTTATGCAATTCAACAGACTTCTCAGATTTATGCACTTCAACTGAGACTTCTCAGATTAATGCACTTCAACAGAAACTTCTCAGATTGATGCACTTCAACAGAGATTTCTCAGATTAATGCACTTCAACACAGAATTCTCAGATTAATTCACTTCAACAGAGACTTCTCAGATTTATGCACTTCAACTGAGACATCTCAGATTTATGCACTTCAACAGAGACTTCTCAAATTAATGCACTTCAACAGAGACTTCTCAAATTAATGCACTTCAACAGAGACTTCTCAGATTAATGCACTTTAACAGAGACTTCTCAGATTAATGCACTTCAACAGAGACTTCTCAAATTAATGCACTTCAACAGAGACTTCTCAGATTAATGCACTTTAACAGAGACTTCTCAGATTAATGCACTTTAACAGAGACTTCTCAGATTAATGCACTTTAACAGAGACTTCTCAAATTAATGCACTTCAACAGAGACTTCTCAGATTAATGCACTTTAACAGAGACTTCTCAGATTAATGCACTTTAACAGAGACTTCTCAGATTAATGCACTTTAACAGAGACTTCTCAGATTAATGCACTTTAACAGAGACTTCTCAGATTAATGCACTTTAACAGAGACTTCTCAGATTAATGCACTTTAACAGAGACTTCTCAGATTAATGCACTTTAACAGAGACTTCTCAAATTAATGCACTTCAACAGAGACTTCTCAGATTAATGCACTTCAACAGAGACTTCTCAGATTAATGCAGTTCAACAGAGACTTCTCAAATTAATGCACTTCAACACTGACATGTCACCAGAGCAATGCCATGTCTGCACCAGAAATGGTAAGACTGATCTTACTATGACGACAGCATACTCCTGCAGCCTGCGTGCCTGCTGTCCTTTGTTCATATCCTGCAACACAACATGTCAGTGAAGTCAGCAATCAGGTGACAGGTCATTATAGGACTGTTCTGAACAGTGCAGTTTCAACAGAATTTATTCAGATAAAACTTTCCTTTGTCACATATGCAACTACTGGGCACTTAGATAATATGGTGCACTGGACCGGTGATCCCTTGGCGGGCGGGCATGCAATACACTGGACTGTTGACAGCACCCTGTGTCCAAACTCTGACACTGATGGATTTCAACAGAAGACTTAAAATTACTAACGTTTTTGCCAAGAATCCTGCCATAGGTCGTGTTCTTATCTCGCAGCCGCAGTTCAAGGTCAATGAAGGTCAACTTGTTGGTGCTCACTTGAAACTTGTCGTTTGTCCAGAGAACACCAGACACTCTGCAGCAGAATAAGAGCCAGAATGTTACAGCTTGGTGCACGGTTTCATACGATAGCACAGACTTCCCAACCATTAACTGCCAACGAAACCAAAATGATCCCTACATTAGATGTTTCTGTCCTAATGCCATTCTGCAAACCAGGTGCCAGTTTAAGGGATGCCATTATAGTGTGGCAAATATAAAGCACCAGCACCACTGTTGATCATTTACTACATAACAATTTTATGTGAATACTGGAAAAAATACAGTGGGGTATTTCTGGTCTCAAATGGTTTCCTCCAAACAGCCCAAACTTGGGCTGACGCTGGAATCGTGTAGTACAAGTGGTTGACTAAATAACACATTTTTGTGTGTGAACATTTTCATGGATACAAGGAAAATGTCACGATTATTCACCTGTTGTAACACTCGAGTGGAACACCCTTGTTCTTCTTCGGAACACTGCACCAGTCAAACCTACAGCAGACACACAGTTACGGGGGCTTACTTCACTACGACTGTACTTTTTACAGACATGTATCTCCAGGGGCTTACTTCACTACGACTGTACGTTTTACAGACATGTATCTCCAGGGGCTTACTTCACTACTACTGTACGTTTTACAGACACGTAGCTCCAGGGGGCTTACTTCACTACTACTGTACGTTTTACAGACATGTATCTCCAGGGGCTTACTTCACTACTACTGTACGTTTTACAGACACATAGCTACAGGGGCTTACTTCACTACTACTGTACGTTTTACAGACATGTATCTCCAGGGGCTTACTTCACTACTACTGTACGTTTTACAGACACATAGCTACAGGGGCTTACTTCACTACTACTGTACGTTTTACAGACACATAGCTACAGGGGCTTACTTCACTACTACTGTACGTTTTACAGACACATAGCTACAGGGGCTTACTTCACTACTACTGTACAAAATTTCTCCAGGGGCTTACTTCACTACTACTGTACGTTTTACAGACACATAGCTACAGGGGCTTACTTCACTACTACTGTACGTTTTACAGACATGTATCTCCAGGGGCTTACTTCACTACTATTAGTTTTACAGACACATAGCTACGGGGGCTTACTTCACTATTTGTTTTTTACAGACATGTATCCCCAGTGGGCTTACCCTACCTGTACTTTTCAGCACATCACGGGGGCTTACTTCACTACTACTGTTTTTTACAGACACATGCTACGGGGGCTTTTTACTACTTGATTTTAAACATTATCCCAGGGGCTTCTTCACTCTACTGTACTTTTTACAGACACATGCTACGGGGGCTTACTTCCTACTTGTACGTTTTACAGACACATGTGGGGCTTCCACTACTCTGTACTTTTCAGCATGCTCCGGGGGCTTACCACTCTACTTACGTTTTACCACATAGCTACAGGGGCATTCACTACTACTGTACTTTTACAACATGTTCTCCGGGGGGCTTACTTCACTACTACTGTCTTTTTACAGACAAAAGCTACAGGGGCTTACTATACTGTTTTTCAACCAACTAAAAGGGCACCCACTACTGTCGTTTTAAGCATGATCCCCAGGGGCTTACTTCACTCTCTGTCTTTTTACAGAAAACCCATCACCCCTAGGCCAACCCTACTCCTTTTCCTTTGCTTTTTCAGCCCCCGCTCGGGGCCCCTTCCTCTCTGTTTTTCAGACTTATCTCCAGGCTTACTTCCTCTACTTAGTTTTACAACCAAGCTAGGGGGCCTTACTCTCTGTGGTTTTAAGCCCACAAGCTAGGGGGCCTTACCACTGTTGTTTAAAACATGTATCTCAGGGGAAACCACATCTTAGTTTTGCCCCACGCTCAGGGGCTTTTCCCTATTTGCTTTTTCAGAAAATGCTAGGCTTCTTCCTTCTGTCTTTTACAACTTATCCCCGGGGGGCTTCCACTACTCTGTGTTTTACAGACACATAGCTCAGGGGCCCTTTACTCTATTAGACAAAAAACCCTACCAAGGGGGACACCCTACTTGTAAAAATACAGTGGGGTATTTCTGGTCTCTGTTTTCCAAACAGCCCAAACTTGGGCTGACGCTAACTCTGTGTACAAGTTTGACTAAAAAAGCACATTTTTACTACTGTAACATTTTCAGGATACAAGGAAAATTCACGATTATTCACCTTTGTAAAAAACCCCGAGTGGCTACTTCCCTTGTTCTTTTCGGAACACTGCACCATTTAAAACCCTTTTACTTTACAGACACATAGCTACGGGGCTTACTTCACTACGACTGTACGTTTTACAGACATGTATCTCCAGGGGCTTACTTCACTACTACTGTACGTTTTACAGACATGTATCTCCAGGGGCTTACTTCACTACTACTGTACGTTTTACAGACACGTAGCTACAGGGGCTTACTTCACTACTACTGTACGTTTTACAGACACGTAGCTCCAGGGGCTTACTTCACTACTACTGTACGTTTTACAGACACATAGCTACAGGGGCTTACTTCACTACTACTGTACGTTTTACAGACATGTATCTCCAGGGGCTTACTTCACTACTACTGTACGTTTTACAGACACATAGCTACAGGGGCTTACTTCACTACTACTGTACGTTTTACAGACACATAGCTACAGGGGCTTACTTCACTACTACTGTACGTTTTACAGACACATAGCTACAGGGGGCTTACTTCACTACTACTGTACATTTTACAGACACATAGCTACAGGGGGCTTACTTCACTACTACTGTACATTTTACAGACACATAGCTACAGGGGGCTTACTTCACTACTACTGTACGTTTTACAGACACATAGCTACTACTGTTCTTTTTACAGACACCTAGCTACAGGGAGCTTACTTCACTACTAGTGTACATTTTTATAGACACGTAGCTACAGGGGGCTTACTTCACTACTACTGTACGTTTTACAGACACATAGCTACAGGGGGCTTACTTCACTACTACTGTACGTTTTACAGACACATAGCTACAGGGGGCTTACTTCACTACTACTGTACGTTTTACAGACACGTAGCTACAGGGGGCTTACTTCACTACTACTGTACGTTTTACAGACACATAGCTACAGGGGGCTTACTTCACTAATACTGTATGTTTTTACAGACATGTGTAGCTACACGGGGCTTACTTCACTACTATTGTATGTTTTACAGACATGTAGCTACAGGGGGCTTACTTCACTACTACTGTATGTTTTTACAGACACGTAACTACAGGGGGCTTACTTCACTACTATTGCACATGTTTAGAGACACATAGCTACAGGGAGCTTACTTCATTACTACTGTACTTTTCTCTGGCTATTCATATGAGATGGCCAGAAAAACAGGAAACTTGTGTGAAAACAGCAGACAATATCAATTTCACTTTATAGTTTTGTCAATTGTCATTTACAGGTGATAATATACCTTTATCTATACACCACAGTCACATCATTTAAAGACAATTTCTCTGTTTATCCATGTGCGCTGCCACTTAGTGAAGAGACGTGGGCTGAAGCCACACCTACTCACTCATCAATAAAGCTGTAGGGGATGAGGCGGCCATTCCAGTAACACTCAAAGATAGGGCGTCGCCCCCTGGCAGGCCGTACATCAGATGCTGCATAGTCGTGGTCATCCTCTGGGTCAGCCTCCGCTGGACACACAATGACACTAGTTCACAGAGTGGCAACTAGAGTGAACATGATTCATAGTGGCAACTAGGGTGATGACCCTGGTTCATAGTGACAATTAGGGTGACCCTGGTTCAATAACTAGGGTGACCTTGGTTCATAGCGACAACTAGGGTGACCCTGGTTCATAGTGATAACTAGGGTGACCCTGGTTCATAGTGATAACTAGGGTGACCCTGGTTCATAGTGATAACTAGGGTGACCCTGGTTCATAGTGATAACTAGGGTGACCCTGGTTCATAGTGATAACTATGCTGACACTGATTCTCATGATGACAACTAGGAGACACTAGCTCACATTGATAACAAGGGACACATAGTCACATAGTGACAAGAGAGACACTGGTTTGATTACATTTCAACTAGTGGAGGATTGGTTCAGTTACAACTAGGGGGTACTGTCTCACACACAGGGATACTGGTTCAGTTACAACTAAGGGGTACTGTCTCACACACAGGGATACTGGTTCAGTTACAACTAAGGGGTACTGTCTCACACAGTCGGATACTGGTTCAGTTACAACTAGGGGGTATTGTCTCACACAGAGGGAAACTGGTTCAGTTACAACTAGGGGGTACTGTCTCACACAGAGGGAAACTGGTTCAGTTACAACTAGGGGGTACTGTCTCACACAGACGGATACTGGTTCAGTTACAACTAGGGGGTACTGTCTCACGCAGAGGGATACTGGTTCAGTTACAACTAAGGGGTACTGTCTCACACAGTCGGATACTGGTTCAGTTACAACTAGGGGGTATTGTCTCACACAGAGGGAAACTGGTTCAGTTACAACTAGGGGGTACTGTGTCACACAGGGATACTGGTTCAGTTACAACTAGGGGGTACTGTCTCACACAGACGGATACTGGTTCAGTTACAACTAGGGGGTACTGTCTCATGCAGAGGGATACTGGTTCAGTTACAACTAGGGGGTACTGTCTCACACAGACGGATACTGGTTCAGTTACAACTAGGGGTTACTGTCTCACACAGAGGGATACTGGTTCAGTTACAACTAGGGGTTACTGTCTCACACAGAGGGATATTGGTTCAGTTACAACTAGGGGGTACTGGTTAATATTAACAACTCTATAAGGACATTGTTTCAGTCATTACTATTGGGACATTAGTTCAGTGATAACTAGGGTGAGATGCTTCTGTGACAACTAGTTAGAGTCTGTGAGACACTGGTTCAGTGACAACTAGGTGGACATTGGTTCAGTGACAACTAGGTGGACACCGGTTCAGTGACAACTAGGTGGACACCGGTTCAGTGACCACTAGGTGGACACCGGTTCAGTGACAACTAGGTGGACACCGGTTCAGTGACAACTAGGTGGACACCGGTTCAGTGACAACTAGGTGGACACCGGTTCAGTGACAACTAGGTGGACACCGGTTCAGTGACAACTAGGTGGACACCGGTTCAGTGACAACTAGGTGGACACCGGTTCAGTGACAACTAGGTGGACACCGGTTCAGTGACAACTAGAGGGACACCGGTTCAGTGACAACTAGAGGGACACCGGTTCAGTGACAACTAGAGGGACACCGGTTCAGTGACAACTAGAGGGACACCGGTTCAGTGACAACTAGAGGGACATCGGTTCAGTGACAACTAGGTGGACACCGGTTCAGTGACAACTAGAGGGACACCGGTTCAGTGACAACTAGAGGGACATTGGTTCAGTGACAACTAGAGGGACATTGGTTCAGTGACAACTAGAGGGACACCGGTTCAGTGACAACTAGAGGGACATTGGTTCAGTGACAACTAGAGGGACATTGGTTCAGTGACAACTAGAGGGACATTGGTTCAGTGACAACTAGAGGGACATTGGTTCAGTGACAACTAGAGGGACACCGGTTCAGTGACAACTAGAGGGACATTGGTTCAGTGACAACTAGAGGGACACCGGTTCAGTGACAACTAGAGGGACATCGGTTCAGTGACAACTAGAGGGACATTGGTTCAGTGCCAACTATAGGGACATTGGTTCAGAGACGACTAGAGGACACTTGATAAGTGGGAACCAGGACACTGGCTCAGTGATGAGGGGACAATGGATAACAGGCACAAATCCATATCATGAATTTTGAAAATATTGTTATTTCTTTATGAATGTATATTAAATTCCATATTATATCTTTCTTCTTTTTTCAATGTATTGTAGTTACTCTGTTTTACAAATGTAATATTTTACATGCTTCTGGACAGGTTTCATACAAAACAAATATAGCGATTATTAGGCAGGTACCTCTAAGGTCATTGGCATCTGAGGGGTACGTCTCATGATCGTAGAGAAAGGGGTGGTAGCGTAGAACACCCTCTACAATGCCTGTGTACTCGACAGTTGCTTTGAACTCGAAAGTGTTGGCGGCAGTGCGTATGAATTGCGTGGGCATGTCATCATCGATGTCTCTCAAGTTGATTACCCGGGGCTGCTTACTACCAATGTACACCTTCACCTGCAGGTCAAGGACGGGTCAAGGTAACAGTAGAGACTAAACATGAAATGCCAATGTTATTGTTCTTTACTAACTCTAAGCCATGTATGCGTATTCGATAAGCTTAAGGGTATGTGACACTAAAGACTTACTATGATTACAATCTGTGTTTTATAACAATGTGAACAAATTACACATCAACTTGGTGCATTCCAAAGCAACATATAATCACATTTTCAAACAAAATGGGAATATACATCAGGTATGTGCCAGAGAAAAGTAAATTTCCTGAATGAAGAATGATGACAACGCATCTAACTTCTAATTTTTTAGGCTAACATCATTGCTCTCCCTGTGGAATGACTTTCCAGAGAACATTAAATTACTGAACTGGTTAATTAAGAAACGTTTAAAAACACATCTATTCAAACAGGCACACAATTTAATCACTCTTGTTTTAACTACATTGATATTGTTATTATTACTGACTAAGTGGGTTTAAAGTACTACTTGCACTAGTTGGTGATTATGTTGGCATTAGTCTCGAGGTGGAAGTGAAAGCAGATGACTCGCATGACAAGATCAAACAGCAGGGTAGATATGTTACAATTCTAAATTACATTATGCCAACAATTAAAACATTCCAGACTTGTTTCCTACAATAAACACTGTACGCTGTGACTTGGTCCACTTGTCCCGTTGCAAAGGTCTACTGGACAATGTACTTGTTCAACATGGACAACTACTTGTCCTGGAGAAGTATTCATTTTGAGTTCTGTTACACAAACTATATCTATTCTAACATTTTGACTGCCAAGATGAGTTTTAGTGAACCACAGTATATATATATATATAATGTATACATAGTGGTCATTCCACAAAATGTAACACAACAGTAAAACTAATAAATACGTAAAATATATAAATATATCCAATAACATGACATTGGGCATATTTGTCACACACAACGTTTTGTTCTACACAGGACTGATGGCTGTCTTTAATTTCAAGTTCCCACATCAATATATTGGCAAAATGCTTGACAATATTCATGGACCCTGTTACTATCCAGGTGCAAACAACCAGACTTAAACCGAGTCTGGGAACTGTTTTGATTTGAATATTCAGCAAGCTGCCGGCTGGCTTGCCATGTGTGTGTGTGTGCGTGCGTGCGTGCGTGCGTGCGTGCGTACGTACGTGCGTGTGTGCAGGCATGCATGCGCAAGACAAAAGGCATCTACTCACACAGAACAATGGAAGGCATCTATACTGACTACATACTGAAGAACATAGAAGCATCTATTTACAATGAAAGACCAGAGTTATCTACTTGCAGAGAAAGACAAAAATGCATCTATTCACACAGAAAAAAGCCATCTACACAAAGAAGGACAAGTTTCCACTCCCAGAGAAAGACCAGAGGTATCTACTCACACGGAAGAACAAAAAGCTTCTACTCACAGACAAATACAAAAGGCTTCTATTTACACAGAAAGACTAAAAACATCTACTCATGCAGAGATAAAATGCATCTATCTACTCACATAATAGACACAACAAAACTAAATCTTGTTGAATACAAAAACAAAAATAGCAGATCTGACTTGTTGTATGACACTTGAGTCTGTGATGAGAGTGAGGGACAGGTGACACACATGGTAGGATGAGAGTGAGGGACAGATGACACACATGGTAGGATGAGAGTGAGGGACAGATGACACACATGGTATGATGAGAGTGAGGGACAGATGACACAGATGGTAGGATGAGAGTGAGGGACAGGTGACACACATGGTAGGATGAGAGTGAGGGACAGGTGACACACATGGTAGTGATGAGAGTGAGGGACAGGTGACACACATGGTAGGATGAGAGTGAGGGACAGGTGACACACATGGTAGGATGAGAGTGAGGAACAGGTGACACACATGGTAGGATGAGAGTGAGGAACAGGTGACACACATGGTAGGATGAGAGTGAGGGACAGGTGACACACATGGTAGGATGAGAGTGAGGGACAGGTGACACATATGGTAGGATGAGAGTGAGGGACAGGTGACACACATGGTAGGATGAGAGTGAGGGACAGGTGACACACATGGTATGATGAGAGTGGGGGACAGGTGACACAGATGGTAGGATGAGAGTGAGGGACAGGTGACACACATGGTAGGATGAGAGTGAGGGACAGGTGACACAGATGGTAGGATGAGAGTGAGGGACAGGTGACACACATGGTATGATGAGAGTGAGGGACAGGTGACACACATGGTATGATGAGAGTGAGGGATAGGTGACACACATGGTATGATGAGAGTGAGGGACAGGTGACACACATGGTAGGATGAGAGTGAGGGACAGGTGACACACATGGTAGGATGAGAGTGAGGGACAGGTGACACACATGGTAGGATGAGAGTGAGGGACAGGTGACACATATGGTAGGATGAGAGTGAGGAACAGGTGACACACATGGTAGGATGAGAGTGAGGGACAGGTGACACATATGGTAGGATGAGAGTGAGAGACAGGTGACACACATGGTAGGATGAGAGTGAGGGACAGGTGACACATATGGTAGGATGAGAGTGAGGGACAGGTGACACACATGGTAGGATGAGAGTGAGGGACAGGTGACACACATGGTATGATGAGAGTGGGGACAGGTGACACAGATGGTAGGATGAGAGTGAGGGACAGGTGACACACATGGTAGGATGAGAGTGAGGGACAGGTGACACACATGGTAGGATGAGAGTGAGGGACAGGTGACACACATGGTAGGATGAGAGTGAGGGACAGGTGACACACATGGTATGATGAGAGTGAGGGACAGGTGACACACATGGTATGATGAGAGTGAGGGACAGGTGACACACATGGTATGAGAGTGAGGGACAGGTGACACACATGGTAGGATGAGAGTGAGGGACAGGTGACACACATGGTAGGATGAGAGTGAGGGACAGGTGACACACATGGTAGGATGAGAGTGAGGGACAGGTGACACACATGGTATGAGAGTGAGGGACAGGTGACACACATGGTAGGATGAGAGTGAGGGACAGGTGACACACATGGTAGGATGAGAGTGAGGGACAGGTGACACACATGGTAGGATGAGAGTGAGGGACAGGTGACACACATGGTATGATGAGAGTGAGGGACAGGTGACACACATGGTATGATGAGAGTGAGGGACAGGTGACACACATGGTATGATGAGAGTGAGGGACAGGTGACACACATGGTAGGATGAGAGTGAGGGACAGGTGACACACATGGTAGGATGAGAGTGAGGGACAGGTGACACACATGGTAGGATGAGAGTGAGGGACAGGTGACACACATGGTATGATGAGAGTGAGGGACAGGTGACACACATGGTAGGATGAGAGTGAGGGACAGGTGACACACATGGTATGATGAGAGTGAGGGACAGGTGACACACATGGTATGAGAGTGAGGGACAGATGACACACATGGTATGATGAGAGTGAGGGACCAGTGACACACGTGGTAGGATGAGAGTGAGGGACAGGTGACACACATGGTAGGATGAGAGTGAGGGACAGGTGACACATATGGTATGATGAGAGTGAGGGACAGATGACACACATGGTATGATGAGAGTGAGGGACCAGTGACACACATGGTAGGATGAGAGTGAGGGACAGGTGACACACATGGTAGGATGAGAGTGAGGGACAGGTGACACACATGGTATGATGAGAGTGAGGGACAGATGACACACATGGTATGATGAGAGTGAGGGACCAGTGACACACATGGTAGGATGAGAGTGAGGGACAGGTGACACACATGGTATGATGAGAGTGAGGGACCAGTGACACACATGGTATGATGAGAGTGAGGGACAGGTGACACCCATGGTATGAGAGTGAGGGACAGGTGACACACATGGTATGATGAGAGTGAGGGACAGGTGACACACATGGTATGATGAGAGTGAAGGACAGGTGACACACATGGTATGATGAGAGTGAGGAACAGATGACACACATGGTATGATGAGAGTGAGGAACAGATGACACATGGTATGATGAGAGTGAGGGACAGGTGACACCCATGGTATGAGAGTGAGGGACAGGTGACACACATGGTGTGATGAGTGAGTGACAGGTGACACACATGGTATGATGAGAGTGAAGGACAGGTGACACACATGGTATGATGAGAGTGAGGGACAGGTGACACACGTGGTATGATGAGAGTGAGGAACAGATGACACACATGGTATGATGAGAGTGAGGGACAGGTGACACACATGGTATGATGAGAGTGAGGGACAGGTGACACATGGTATGATGGGTCGAAAAGACAGTGAGATCTGCTATTCCTGTCTTGGCTGTCAACACAAGCCTCAACCTTACCTCAATGTTGATTTTGCTAAACCATTCATCGGGCTGCAAGCAACATAGACACAAGATTGCATCCAATGTCATGGTCAACAGCAGTGAGGTCCACCAATGCAACTGCTGGATATTTAATAACGATACTGAGTGGGCCAAGAAAACATCAGTTGATGGGTCCTTGGCTAATACATGACTTGTAAAATCGGTATTTCAAAATTTCTGATTGTAAAATTTAGTTCATGAACTGAATTGCCAAGTGATACTAACATATAAGTGCTGCCACCTACCATGATGTCAATGGTCTTTATCTCTCCTGGTTGTTTCATCGTGGGTGCGTCTTTGTCAATGTTGCCGTTGGGTCCATGGATGTAATAATGGTAGATGTGTCTGGAGGGAGACAGAGACATCACAGATAACAGCATCAAAGGGTAAACAACATTCAAGTAGGAAGAAAACATTTAACCATTTTAGTGCTACAAGTAATGGAGTTAGGATATATTTTATTTCATAATCGTTAACCTGATAAATACGTCATTCACAATTTCTATAATAACAAAATATACTGCTGCTATTAGTTGCAGGTTGGCCTCCATTGGTAATGTTTATAAAGTCTATTTTCGCCAGAGTTATTTACTTACAATGATCATCCTCAGCTATATTCAACAAATTAGATCAATAACATTATAAAAGCAATCTATATAAGTAGTTACTTGGTAATGGTGACACAAGTAGTGTTGTCCATTATTACTGCAGTCTAAGAATTTTGAGATCAGTTACACAAAAAATAATCTCTACTAGCACTACTGCAATGTTACGACATCAGACAAAAAGCATAATATATAGAACATGTGTCTCCATATAGCATAAAATTGTGCATACAAACGATCTAACAGCAGGTATTGTCGAAGCCACCAAAGGAACTTATCTTATTCAAGCCGCTGAATGGGCTTATTGTACTGTATTGGTGCAAGACTTGCTCAAAGTAATTCATTCATTTTACACTCTTGCATGGTACAGACCTAGGACTGACTCTCTTTGTGTGGAGAGATGTGTTCACAGAGTGCTATAAGGACTTCTTAGTAACTTTATGGTTCATTGTCACTTCTACGCAGGACAGTTGCTATGTTTATGAGTTGGCATGACATTTAGACAGCCACATATGCGATTTGGTGCGACATCTACACTGGACAGCTGCTATATATACAAATTGGTATGACATCTAAATGGGACAGCTGCTACATCTGTAAGTTGGTGTGACATCTAAATTAGACAACGGCTACATGTGTGAGTTGGTGTGACATTTAAATGAGATAACGGCTATATATGTGAGTAGGCATGACATCTAGATGGGATAACTGCTACATAAATGAGTTGGAGTGACATCTAAATGGGACAGCTGCTACATAAGTGAATTGGTGTGACATCTAAATGGGACAGCTGCTACATAAGTGAATTGGTGTGACATCTAAATGGGACAACTGCTACATAAATGATTTGCTGTGACATCTAAATGGGACAACTGCTACATAAATGAGTTGGTGTGACATCTAAATGGGACAACTGCTACATAAGTGAATTGGTGTGACATCTAACCGGGACAGCTGCTACATATGTGAATTGGTGTGACATCTAAATGGGACAACTGCTACATAAATGAGTTGGTGTGACATCTAAATGGGACAGCTGCTACATATGTGAGTTGGTGTGACACCTAAATGGGACAGCTGCTACATAAATGAGTTGGTGTGACATCTAAATGGGACAACTGCTACATAAGTGAATTGGTGTGACATCTAACCGGGACAGCTGCTACATATGTGAATTGGTGTGACATCTAAATGGGACAACTGCTACATAAATGAGTTGGTGTGACATCTAAATGGGACAGCTGCTACATATGTGAGTTGGTGTGACATCTAAATGGGACAGCTGCTACATAAATGAGTTGGTGTGACATCTAAATGGGACAACTGCTACATAAATGAGTTGGTGTGACATCTAAATGGGACAACTGCTACATAAGTGAATTGGTGTGACATCTAACTGGGACAGCTGCTACATATGTGAATTGGTGTGACATCTAAATGGGACAACTGCTACATAAGTGAGTTGGTGTGACATCTAAATGGGACAACTGCTACATATGTGAGTTGGTGTGACATCTAAATGGGACAACTGCTACATAAATGAGTTGGTGTGACATCTAAATGGGACAGCTGCTACATATGTGAGTTGGTGTGACATCTAAATGGGACAACTGCTACATAAGTGAGTTGGTGTGACATCTAAATGGGACAGCTGCTACATATGTGAGTTGGTGTGACATCTAAATGGGACAACTGCTACATATGTGAGTTGGTGTGACATCTAAATGGGACAACTGCTACATATGTGAGTTGGTGTGACATCTAAATGGGACAGCTGCTACATATGTGAGTTGGTGTGACATCTAAATGGGACAACTGCTACATATGTGAGTTGGTGTGACATCTAAATGGGACAACTGCTACATATGTGAGTTGGTGTGACATCTAAATGGGACAGCTGCTACATATGTGAGTTGGTGTGACATCTAAATGGGACAGCTGCTACATATGTGAGTTGGTGTGACATCTAAATGGGACAGCTGCTACATAAGTGAGTTGGTGTGACATCTAAATGGGACAGCTGCTACATAAGTGAGTTGGTGTGACATCTAAATGGGACAACTGCTACATAAATGAGTTGGTGTGACATCTAAATGGGACAACTGCTACATATGTGAGTTGGTGTGACATCTAAATGGGACAACTGCTACATAAGTGAGTTGGTGTGACATCTAAATGGGACAGCTGCTACATATGTGAGTTGGTGTGACATCTAAATGGGACAACTGCTACATATGTGAGTTGGTGTGACATCTAAATGGGACAGCTGCTACATATGTGAGTTGGTGTGACATCTAAATGGGACAACTGCTACATATGTGAGTTGGTGTGACATCTAAATGGGACAACTGCTACATATGTGAGTTGGTGTGACATCTAAATGGGACACTGCTACATATGTGAGTTGGTGTGACATCTAAATGGGACAGCTGCTACATATGTGAGTTGGTGTGACATCTAAATGGGACAGCTGCTACATATGTGAGTTGGGTGACATCTAAATGGGACAACTGCTACATATGTGAGTTGGTGTGACATCTAAATGGGACAGCTGCTACATAAGTGAGTTGGTGTGACATCTAAATGGGACAACTGCTACATAAATGAGTTGGTGTGACATCTAAATGGGACAGCTGCTACATATGTGAGTTGGTGTGACATCTAAATGGGACAACTGCTACATAAATGAGTTGGTGTGACATCTAAATGGGACAACTGCTACATATGTGAGTTGGTGTGACATCTAAATGGGACAACTGCTACATATGTGAGTTGGTGTGACATCTAAATGGGACAACTGCTACATATGTGAGTTGGTGTGACATCTAAATGGGACAACTGCTACATATGTGAATTGGTGTGACATCTAAATGGGACAACTGCTACATATGTGAGTTGGTGTGACATCTAAATGGGACAACTGCTACATATGTGAGTTGGTGTGACATCTAAATGGGACAACTGCTACATAAGTGAGTTGGCGTGACATCTAAATGGGACAACTGCTACATATGTGAGTTGGTGTGACATCTAAATGGGACACTGCTACATAATGAGTTGGTGTGACATCTAATGGGACAACTGCTACATATGTGAGTTGGTGTGACATCTAAATGGGACAGCTGCTACAATTGAGTTGGTGGACATCTAAATGGGACAACTGCTACATATGTGAAGTTGGTGTGACATCTAAATGGGACAACTGCTACATATGTGAGTTGGTGTGACATCTAGATGGGACAACTGCTACATATGTGAGTTGGTGTGACATCTAAATGGGACAACTGCTACATATGTGAGTTGGTGTGACATCTAGATGGGACAACTGCTACATATGTGAGTTGGTGTGACATCTAAATGGGACAACTGCTACATATGTGAGTTGGTGTGACACCTAGATGGGACAACTACTACATATGTGAGTTGGTGTGACATCTAAATGGGACAGCTGCTACATATGTGAGTTGGTGTGACACCTAGATGGGACAACTACTACATATGTGAGTTGGTGTGACATCTAAATGGGACAACTGCTACATATGTGAGTTGGTGTGACACCTAAATGGGACAACTACTACATAAATGAGTTGGTGTGACATCTAAATGGGACAACTGCTACATATGTGAGTTGGTGTGACACCTAAATGGGACAACTGCTACATAAATGAGTTGGTGTGACATCTAAATGGGACAACTGCTACATAAATGAGTTGGTGTGACATCTAAATGGGACAACTACTACATATGTGAGTTGGTGTGACATCTAAATGGGACAACTGCTACATAAATGAGTTGGTGTGACATCTAAATGGGACAACTACTACATATGTGAGTTGGTGTGACATCTAAATGGGACAACTGCTACATAAATGAGTTGGTGTGACATCTAAATGGGACAACTGCTACATAAATGAGTTGGTGTGACATCTAAATGGGACAACTGCTACATAAATGAGTTGGTGTGACATCTAAATGGGACAACTGCTACATAAGTGAGTTGGTGTGACATCTAAATGGGACAACTGCTACATAAGTGAGTTGGTGTGACATCTAAATGGGACAACTGCTACATATGTGAGTTGGTGTGACATCTAAATGGGACAACTGCTACATATGTGAGTTGGTGTGACATCTAAATGGGACAACTGCTACATAAATGAGTTGGTGTGACATCTAAATGGGACAACTGCTACATAAATGAGTTGGTGTGACATCTAAATGGGACAACTACTACATATGTGAGTTGGTGTGACATCTAAATGGGACAACTGCTACATAAATGAGTTGGTGTGACATCTAAATGGGACAACTGCTACATATGTGAGTTGGTGTGACATCTAAATGGGACAACTGCTACATAAATGAGTTGGTGTGACATCTAAATGGGACAACTGCTACATAAGTGAGTTGGTGTGACATCTAAATGGGACAACTGCTACATAAGTGAGTTGGTGTGACATCTAAATGGGACAACTGCTACATATGTGAGTTGGGTTGACATCTAAATGGGACAACTGCTACATAAGTGAGTTGGTGTGACATCTAAATGGGACAACTGCTACATAAGTGAGTTGGTGTGACATCTAAATGGGACAACTGCTACATATGTGAGTTGGTGTGACATCTAAATGGGACAACTGCTACATAAGTGAGTTGGTGTGACATCTAAATGGGACAACTGCTACATAAGTGAGTTGGTGTGACATCTAGATGGGACAACTGCTACATAAGTGAGTTGGCGTTACAACTAAATGGGACAACTGCTACATACGCTAGTTGGCGTGTCCACTGTGTCATGTAGGTCTTGAGGTAGGGCACGTGGGTGGGGTTGATGCCACTGATGACGACAGTGGTGAAGCTCTCCTTGCCCACTTCCTCCTCTATCACGGCCTTCAGGAAGTCGTCCTCATTGACCACATGGGTCGTGTCTCCTGGCTACACCAGGCATATATTATTAAACCCATACTGAATGTACATTTCACCATCATAACATGCAGTGGATTGAAAATAATCAATAGTTTTTCTGGGATGCAGATGCTTACAGCATTTGCACATAATACCTTACCATGTAGTCTTAGAAATAATGGTAAATATCACTGTCTGACACATCAGATGAAAGTCTTTATTTTCATGTACACAGATGTGTGTGTGTGTGTGTGTGTGTGTGTGTGTGTGTGTGTGTGTGTGTGTGTGTGTGTGTGTGTGTGTGTGTGTGTGTGTGTGTGTGTGTGTGTGTGTGTGTGTGTGTGTGTGTGTGTGTGTGTGTGTGTGTGTGTGTGTGTGTGTGTGTGTGTGTGTGTGTGTGTGTGTGTGTGTGTGTGTGTGTGTGTGTGTGTGTGTGTGTGTGTGTGTGTGTGTGTGTGTGTGTGTGTGTGGGTTGGGTGTGGGTGTGGGTGTGTGTGTGCAAAACTGTACACAGGTTGAACAGGACAGCTCGTTGCTATATATGTACAAAATATCATCAACATTTGCGTTATATGATGGTATGGGTGATAGATTTGACATGGTTTGATGTTGCCCTCTTATAAATGATTTTGACATACCGTATTCGTTCTCAAAATATTTGAGAAGTGAAAATATGTAATAAATCTGATATTACATATATATCCATTTAAACACTGTATTTTGTTTGGTTCCTGAAATGATTTCAATGTATACTTTAATTTGATAATTTAGGTTGAACAATGATCATCGCTGAGTTTTGAATCTAGTGTGACAATGGTTGAAAATAAATTATAATTATGGAATCAAGACAATCAACTGATAATGTTGTGGGGTGCATGTTTATTAGGGCATGTACATTTAACTCTGCACTGGGTAGACAGCCTTCTTATTTTACACCCTGCTGTGGGCAGACAATTTTAAGATGGCAGCCATCTGTGAATTACGCTGCATGTTACTTGCATTAAAATTCGAATAACTCGACAACCGATGCATGAAAATATATTAAATTAACTGCACTGTACATGGAATGATTATGTGAATAAAATGTGTTATTAAAATTTATGTGTTGCAATCAATTACATTTCAGATCTTGAAGCAAACTTCAACAATTATGATGACAAAATAAATAAGCAACTTCATCATGCTACATAAAAAAATCTTAGAACACACAACAGTGATCCTGTGGAACTAATGTAGCCATGAATATCCGTTTTATCCTAGTGAAACATTTATCAAATTTTGACGGTTAGTTTTCAAATTATAATTGCTTTTGTAAACAACGCCAATGCGACTGAAGACAAAAATCATGCCATAATTTACAAAGTGGCTATCGTTTACCGATCATATTGCCGGATGGAATGTTCTTTACATATGTAAAATCAACACTCGAATAACGAAAGATAGATAACAGGGTCTCCGTGATCGCTGTCGACATTATTAACGTTGCAAACATCGATATCCGACTCGAAATTGGCGAGAAATGAGCTCAGTAATATCCGCCCAATGTCGCACGATGTTGGAGGTCAACTAGACGAACGCACTTCAACATCCTTCCAAATAAACTCACTTAATTCGCAAAGATGGCAACAGCACATGTTTCCGTGACCTACATAGAGCTTAGATCAGCAGTTTGAGATGGCTGGTTAATGTAAAAGAAGGATCTGATCACGTTAAATGAAAGGCCCACGAACTGTGTTTTGGACGGTCTGCGCGTACGAGGGGTTGGGCGGTTTTGGACGGTCTGAGCAGTAAAGAGTTAATGGAACGAATATGGTAATTTATTATGCTAAATGCAGTCACATATGCTAAACGTTAATTACTGCACAATTTGGATGCTGCACAACTGATGTAAACTGATGTATTTAAATATATCTATAATTTTTATTATTTTATTACTGTACTTTTGTATGCTTTAATGTGTTTATCCTCTGTAATATTATATATATATATATATATATATATTATATATATATATATATATATATATATATATATATATATATATATATGCTTATTCTTTATTTGTATTTGCATCTAAACTATGTTTAATTGTCATGTATACAATTTTTACCAAATAAAATAACTCTCATACCATTCGGTTACGAATATAACCACTATAAATAGCTTCATGGTTCTTTTCTTTCTGCTCAAAGTCATCCTTTGAAATCTTCATTTCATGAACATCCTTTGAGCCATGTCCACGGGTTATCATCTGTAACAAGAGATCACATCCAGACCATCAGTCAGTTATCATCTACAAGAGATCACATCCAGACCATCAGTCAGTTATCATCTACAAGAGATCACATCCAGACCATCAGTCTGTTATCATCTACAAGAGATCACATCCAGACCACCAGTCTGTTATCATCTACAAGAGATCACATCCAGACCATCAGTCAGTTATCATCTACAAGAGATCACATCCAGACCACCAGTCTGTTATCATCTACAAGAGATCACATCCAGACCACCAGTCAGTTATCATCTACAAGAGATCACATCCAGACCACCAGTCTGTTATCATCTACAAGAGATCACATCCAGACCACCAGTCTGTTATCATCTACAAGAGATCACATCCAGACCATCAGTCAGTTATCATCTACAAGAGATCACATCCAGACCATCAGTCAGTTATCATCTACAAGAGATCACATCCAGACCATCAGTCTGTTATCATCTACAAGAGATCACATCCAGACCACCAGTCTGTTATCATCTACAAGAGATCACATCCAGACCATCAGTCAGTTATCATCTACAAGAGATCACATCCAGACCACCAGTCTGTTATCATCTACAAGAGATCACATCCAGACCACCAGTCAGTTATCATCTACAAGAGATCACATCCAGACCACCAGTCTGTTATCATCTACAAGAGATCACA
Source organism: Ridgeia piscesae (assembly GCA_025642075.2). NCBI lineage: Eukaryota > Metazoa > Annelida > Polychaeta > Sabellida > Siboglinidae > Ridgeia > Ridgeia piscesae. Next base: position 204,390 of record JAODUO010000626.1, read on the forward strand.
TCCAGACCACCAGTCTGTTATCATCTACAAGATATCACATCCAGACCATCAGTTTGTTATCATCTACAAGATATCACATCCAGACCATCAGTCAGTTATCATCTACAAGAGATCACATCCAGACCATCAGTCTGTTATCATCTACAAGAGATCACATCCAGACCATCAGTCTGTTATCATCTACAAGAGATCACATCCAGACCACCAGTCTGTTATCATCTACAAGAGATCACATCCAGACCATCCAGTCTGTTATCATCTACAAGAGATCACATCCAGACCACCAGTCTGTTATCATCTACAAGAGATCACATCCAGACCATCAGTCTGTTATCATTACAAGAGATCACATCCAAACCTCCAGTCTGTTATCATCTACAAGATGATCACATCAAGACCACAGTCTGTTATCATCTCAAGAGATCACATCCAACCATCAGTCTGTTATCATCTACAAGAGATCACATCCAAACCTCCAGTCTGTTATCATCTACAAGAGATCACATCAAGACCACCAGTCTGTTATCATCTACAAGAGATCACATCCAAACCTCCAGTCTGTTATCATCTACAAGAGATCACATCCAAACCTCCAGTCTGTTATCATCTACAAGAGATCACATCAAGACCACCAGTCTGTTATCACATACAAACAGTGGTTACTTCCAGATCATCAGTTTATTATCATTGAAAATGAGGTGTCACTATGTCATGGTTGTGTCACTGAGTCAGCATTGTCATTATGTCAATCTTGTCTCACTGTGTCAATGCTGAGTCAGTGTGTCAGTGATGTATCACTATATCAACATTGTGTCAATGTTTCTATGCAGTGTCTTTGTGTTTGTGTGTGTCACTGTGTTCATGCCGTGTCACTGTCGATGCTGCTGCTCTCACTCACCCGTGTAGAGTTGCCAATAAAGAAGATGGCCTGTTTACCTCCGACCCCGAAGTAGGAGATGTCGCTATTGAGGGAACGGGGAGCATTGGGAAGTAGACTCACTTCCCCGTCACTCCTGGAGAGAGAGAGGGGCTACTGTAGGGACACAGTCTGACAACCTGATTACATCATTCTCAAGAGAATACCACCACATGCAAAGGCAGTTAATAATGCATTTCAGACCAGCGACTCAAACACACCCCTTCTTGTTTACCGTGCAACATGATTAACACTATCTCCTTCTTGCCTACCATAAGTTCCTAACATGACTCACATACAGTGATACACCCTTTCTTCTCTACTCTTAGTTGCCTAATAAATGTTCCAGTACACTTATTAGTTAAAACCCCTTGATTACTGCTGCATATACCAACTGTGAATGGGACCGCCATGTACATCACCTCAAAAAAGAAACATTCCAACAGGCTGTTCTGTTAATGCCACTGGCAAACAGCAGTTTCTGGGTTTTTTATTTGCTACCCTACACTATTATTTTATGATTATTAAATACAAGTGTTTGCTAATTGCCACCCTAGGTTTATTCAGCACTTTACTATTATTTGGAAGACAAGAGTACTCAGCATGACACATGCCGCTTCCTGTTTATGCAAACATGATTAACACAAACTCCTTGTCTACCCCAGACAACTCATACCTGCCCCTTCTTATCTAGCCCAACATGACATTCACCCCTTCCTTTTTACCCCTATATGATTTATACAGGTCCCTTCTTGTCGGCTCCAACATGATTCATACACACACCCCATCTTTGTCTACCCCCAACATGACTCCTACACCCCTTCATGTTTACCCTAACATGACTCACCCATGCCCTTTCCTCTCCCGCCGGATGAACTTAGAGAGACGGTAGATGGCCCAGTTGTTGAGTTGTGGAGAGGTCATGCCCTTGCCATTGTCCAGCACAATCACCATATTCCTGGATGGGTAATTCTCGTCCAGGTGCTGAAACCAATGGTTAACCTTAATACTGACAGCTTACATTAGAAACTACATTGTTAAATTGTGTCTCCACCCCTGTACACCTCTCATACGTCACCTGTACACCTCTCATATGTCACCGGTACACCTTTCATACGTCACCTGTATACCTCTCATACGTCACCTGTACATATCCCATACGTCACCTGTATACCTCTCATATATCACATGTACACCTCTCATACGTCACATGTACACCTCTCATACGTCACCTGTACACCTCTCATACGTCACATGTACACCTCTCATACGTCACCTGTACACCTCTCATACGTCACCTGTACACCTATCATACATCACCTGTACACCACTCTTGTCACCTGTATGTCTTTCAAACGTCACCTGTACACCTCTCATACGTCACCTGTACACCTCTCATACATCACCTGTACACCTCTCATATATCACCTGTACACCACTCTTGTCACCTATATGTCTTTCATACGTCACATGTACACCTCTCATACGTCACCTGTACACCTCTCCATTCCCCCCCGTCCCCCTTTGTCCCCACTTTCATACGCCTGTACACCTCTATGTCACCTGTACACCTCTCATATGTCACCTGTACACCTCTCATACATCACCTGTACACCACTCTTGTCACCTGTATGTCTTTCATACGTCACCTGTACACCTCTCATACGTCACCTGTACACCTTTCATATGTCACCTGTACACCTCTCATACGTCACCTGTACACCTTTCATATGTCGCCTGTACACCTCTCATACGTCACCTGTACACCTTTCATATGTCGCCTGTACACCTCTCATACGTCACCTGTACACCTTTCATATGTCGCCTGTACACCTCTCATACATCACCAGTACACCACTCTTGTCACCTGTATGTCTTTCATACGTCACCTGTACACCTCTCATACGTCACCTGTACACCTTTCATACGTCACCTGTACACCTCTCATACGTCACCTGTACACCTTTCATATGTCGCCTGTACACCTCTCATCCTCTCATACGTCACCTGTACACCTTTCATATGTCGCCTGTACACCTCTCATACATCACCTGTACACCTTTCATGTCACCTGTTTTGAAGTGCACATAACTCTGGTAACAGACCAGACTAGCTGAGCGGTTCTTAATTGGGGTCTTCAGCTCTTTGGGGGGCCACAGAGAGCTGCCAAGGGGTCCACAAAATTGCAAAGAGAAATAATAGTTTTAAATTACCTGGTGAGTTGCTATAACGTTACAGACCTACCCGGTAACCATAAAGACTGCATGCAGCCACCAATCATCCCATTGTATATTTACCATACGTGCACATTATCTTACCCAAACCATAAATGTGCAGCCACATAAAGATCAGTCGATATGTAAAAAGAAAATGCAAAGCTCCAGCACTACCACAGTTGCAAGTTTCACCTTGGCTGCATTAGACATATTCATTGAAATAAACAGGCTCAATCAAATCATGAAGGGTGCAAACAAAACATCACTGCCCACAATGGAAAGTAATGGTGTTCAAAAGAAATATAAAACCTTTGAAAATTCTTGCCTCATCATCTCCAATTTTTTTTATTTAATAAATTTCATTAAAGTTAGTAACATTAGGTGTTCAACCATTTCAGTCTAATGACTGATCCAATCCATTCAACCCATTAGGTTCTATAAAACATTTGTAATTAAAAACATAATTTTGTAACTGTAATTTAATTAAATGTTTACAAATATAACTGGACCGAAATAAAAATAAAATAAATCATGTTTGCAACTGATGATTTTGTTTAATTAGACTCAGCCTAGTTTCCTTCCAAGCATAAACAATCTGTCATTGTGCAAATTTGTATATCCATAAATTGTACTCATTTTCTAAAAATAACTTACCAGCCGAATTTCAATATTTCTAGGCCCAACATTTTCTGCTGTTGCTGCTAATGCATTGTCGATGAGTTCGGCAATTGCATAAGCTGAAATTACAGAAACACGAATCAGTAATCATTGCTTACAATTACTGGTTACAATTACAGAATGTGTTACAAAACCATGTATATAAACATTTAACAGTGCAACATACAGTATATATTCCACATATATAAACCCTTGCAGACGTTCACAAGCATGCATGATCTCACAATGTATAATAACATAAATGCTATATTTTAATCACGCAGGTAGTAGGGCCAAAAATCAGCCCATCAGCCCCTAACTTTGTTATAATATTTATTTCAAAAATTAAAATTTTTCTAGATCATGTATGTCTTCTTGCGTGGATATGGTTACAGCAATTTCACAATCTAGTTTATAACACATGATACAGTTGACGCCCATATTTGGGATATTTCCCTATGCCCTAATGAATTAATTTATGCACCCATTCATAAAGTCTACACCCCCACACAGTGTCAAAAGAAAGCTCTATGGGTGGCCGTTCTGTCAAAAATAAGTCATGTTGGCTAAGTCAATTCAGCCAATCTAATGTAGCTTCATCAGCCCCATGCATAGCCTCACCCAGAGACCCGACCACCCGTCATTTGGACGGGCAAAATTTGAAAATTGCGTTTTTGGACGGGCAGTTATTTGTCATGGACGGGTCCGCCAGATGATCCATAACCATCCATGTCGTTTTTTGTGTGTGAGCTTACCGTCCATGCCATTTTACAATGTAACTGAAACTGCCAAAAAGCCAGTTACAGACAATGTATCAATCACTATAGTTTATTACTTGCTTCAATGACATGTATGCACTTGTAATTCATTGAGACATAACTTACAGAGACAAGGCGTACATATTTTATAATGAAGTTAACACACTTGATGTTACCACCAAGAAGCCACGGTTGGGTTGATTGGCAGTGAAAGGTGACACGATAATATGAAGCCACGTGCCTTGTGAGGGAGGCTAGATGCTCTTTAATATAGGCGTTACCTAAATCTCGTCATATGGGTCTAACAAACGTCCTGATTTGATAACTACCATCACGACAAATTTACGTTTATCACGTGATTATATTTAAGAGATGCATTCGTCAATATGCCAGTCATTTTGTACGAGTTTATCAAACAAGTTGCGTCGCACTATGAACTTTTTAATCACCGGTAACAAAGACTAGTATTACCACGTGGACATACATAGAACGGAAAACACAGATCTACAACAGCTCGTCTAGATGTCTACTGACATAACTATATGGAATACCAATTACTGATTGCATTATTTGAATTATTATCGCTGTGTCAGTGATCACGCAAGAAAAGGTATGTTGATAGCTTTCATTTATTTGTGTGGGTTGCGATTTACAGCATAGTTTGTATTTGAAATAAATATTTGGGTCGGGATCGTCGTGGTGGTAAGATAAATTGGGAAATAATTTGTTGATGTTGACGTGCATTTGTTTAGTTAAAATCCATCTATATCAGTTTTACTAGGATGCCATCCGCCTTTAAGAAACCCCAAATGTATAACAAAATTATAATGTGTGATGAAATTGATTATTATTTAGTTTTATTGATTTAGTTTAATCAGAAATAAATATGTGGGTAGGGAACGTCATGGTGTTAAGATAAAATTGAGAAATAATTTGTTAATGTTGACGTGCATAGTTTCAGTTAAAATCCATTTATATCAGTTTTATTTGGATGCCATCCGCCTTTAAGAAAACCAAAATTTATAAGAAAATAATAGTGTCTGATGAAATTGACTATTATTTTGGTTTATTGGGTCAGTTTAATCAGAATTCAACATGTCAACGCAGTCTCTACAATGGCTACACGTGTAGGTCAAAGTTTGAGGTTTGAGATCATTTAGAAAATCCATTCATACCGGTTCACTTTAATGTCATCCGCACTTTAAAAAGCCAAAATGGATAAGATACTAATATGTTCTGATGAAACTGATGGTTATTTTATTTTCTAGTTATAGCATTTAATCAGAAATTTTCTTTAAATGTCAAAGCAATCAGCTTAGCAATCGCTGTACGAGATATCGACATGTACGAATCACTCAGTCATTTAAGCATCCTAGTTTGTGAAGAACCTATAGTTTGTGAAGAATGATAGTATATTTGAGTCTTTGTAAATTAATTGAATATAGAATATGTTCCATTAATCAACATTTTATGTTTTCTGGGGCATCGTCCCTGAAATTTGTTGGTGTTTTCTTTCACAAGGGCAGCATTTACGCAAATCGCCTCACGTGGCAGACCAGCTGTGCTGTAAACAGCGGTAGTCGGGTAAGAATCTAGGTCAATAATGCCTAATAATAATGTTCAGTTCGCTGCAGTTAAAATGGGGCAATTGTCGTCCCAAGTACGTGGGAAACATCGCTCTGTGGCTTCCAATCAATTGCAACAAATGTAACTACTTCAAAGTCATCATTGCCACGCCTTGGTTTTCAGACTCTGGTAATAAACAAACTCCCAGTTGCAGACCACCTTCAATGCCACCTGTTGACAGTGTTATTATTGGGTGGAAGGATTTAACTGACTTTATTGACAGGTACATTAGAACAATGTTCCAGTTAGGTCTTCTGCGCTTCCCTGGTACTGGAAGGTCAACTTTCTGAGCAATTCAGTTGTACTAAATATAGGCCAGACAGTACACAATGAAAGAATAGAACAACGATGGTAACATGGGTTCATTCCGTGTATTAAGTAATGTCACTAATGCCTCATTGGGCAGACAAGAATTTATATAAAGATATAATTATTATCAATAATTTATTACAAATAACAACACAATGTAATTGGTTAAAACATACACGTTATTGTACAAGTAAATCCATAACTGCTGCATTATTGTTCAGAAATGCATTTATTGTAAGGAAATGTTTATTGTTTTAAATAATGAATGTTTTGTACTTTTATAAGTTTTTTTAAAACAATGCGTTTGAACTTTTACAACGTAGTGCACAGGAGGTGCTATAGAACATATTCCTATTTATATACCTTTTAAGCATGGTATTAAGAACATAATCCCTGTTTCCAGGATGGACACTGTTCAAAACTGAATGCAAGCAATATGTCATTATTTGGACTTGATATAACATCAAATGGCATGTGAATCACCTTAATGCAAAACGTACAACCTGTATGCAGATAAACTAGTAAAATATCTTATTTTTGACAGAGATCTGCTGTTTATCCATCATTGCTGTGAATGCAGAGGCAGGAACCAAAACAGAAGCAAACACCACACCATGACTTCACCACCAGTCATCTCGGCCAACACATCAGCTTCAGCTACTTCAAGATTCCAGCTAAGGACTTCCATTTCTCTGTGGCAATTGATATTTTCATAGACCACAACACAGTGCAATCCTGCAAAATTTGCCATTATTTAATGACACAATAACTGACTATCTTAAGTTATATCTCGGCTGTAAGTGATTGTAATTGTATGACTTCAATTTTCATTCTTTGGTTGTTGAACTATATTGTAAAAGTTCCTATATGTCAATAAATGTACATACCCGGTAATTTAATTATGCTTGCATTGTTATATTACATTTTTAATCACATGTGAGATTGTGCATTAATATATGCCTAGCCTTGTTTTATGTCCAATCGTCCTTTGTAACATGCCGATTGCAGAGATGTGTTGATTGTGTGTCGATCGCGCTTCGTAGTAAGTTGAATAAAATTTGGACAGGCAAAAATTTGATCCTGAGTGAGCCCTTGGCCCCATGAAACCAAAGTTGAAGACAACTTGACGGAGTGGTAAACAACAATCTACATGAGGCATATACAGTTTTAGATACTCACGAAGTGGATTTTGCCCCTCTGAGGCGTAATACTCGTACATGCCCCCCTTAACAATGGTGTCATAGTGGGGCAGGTAGTTGACTCGTTCATGGGCTTGGGCCGTCAACTCTTGCGTCACATTCTGTAGGATGTAAAGGGTATCTCCAGCCTCCACAAACCCTGCAACCACAGACAAAAACCAAATAGCTATTCTACAACTGGGTCTAGAATGTTTAGCCAATTTGGCTAAAGGTCAGAAATTTCTTTAACCAAATGAGATTGTCTTGAGCCATTTTTCAGAACAATCTACTCTACAATGCTCTGCATGTTTCAAACATTGCATTGATATAATTATTACTGATTAAATTAATAGAACAATTCTCCAAATTTTTTAAAATCTATACTATAGATCAATCCTGGCCTGGGTAAAGCAGGCAATAAATGCTAAAACATGTTTATGACATGCATCTTTCTATCTGTAATGTGTTCTAGTGATGAGATTTGTCAAATATACATGAATTAGATCAAACATATACTGACATTGAGTTGAATATGTACCGGATGGCACATCGATTAATTCTATTACTTTGGCTATACTGTGCAACAATAGGGAACTTGTCAGGTAGTGTTGTTACTGTGAAACTTAGTAGGTCAAACCAGTCTCCATTGTCAGGCAACACAATATTTGATTGAATTAAGCCGCGTTATTGTCTGTGAGCATAGCTAAATGTCAAGCTGACTGGTTATTTGAGTTGGCTTGATGTGCAATTTTAATGGATGCTGACAGTGAATAATGCATTCATGTACTGCTGATAATGTCAGTACTAAATACCAAAATAACATTTCGCCAATTTGGCAAACAGTTTTAAATTTATTTTCGCTAAATTGCAAACTGTTTTCGATATGGCAATATTGGTGATCTGCAGTGCTAATCGAGAATAACATTACATCATGTTAAGTAATGTATCCATAGCACTATGCAGTGCCGGGAAGATCAGGTATGGTTCCTGCTAGGGAGCATGATCCCTGCTAATTGCACACTTAACAAAAAACCTGAAAAGGCTAATAATTTGAATTGACAGGTTTTGCTTCAATTCACAATCATAAAAAAATTTACAGCACCGATCCTATGGCTCACAAACTCAAATATGTGCGTCGCAGAATGGCTACTTATTCACCTATGACTACCTACCCCATGATTCATCATCTTTGATTTCTTCACGACTTGTAGTTGTTATCACATATGTGTCATTATCAGCAATACTGAAGATCTACAAGAAAACAGATACAACAATGGCACCTGTACTAGAGTTAGCTCTTTTCTATAATATAAGGAAATAAAAACACTTTATGCTTGAATTCATTATTATATTACTTCCTGCTATATATTTCTATGTCCACCAATTTTTTTATGAATTAGAAATACCACATGTTATGCTATGTAACTTGCCTTTTTTAAATATGCATATTTTTGCCACACTTACGATGTCAGTATTGTTGTCAGTTGTGCCTTGTGCAATCTTATATAATAAAAAACTAGTCACCACAGAGGAACAAACAATTATTTTATGGACCACGAATCCAATAAGATTGACAAAATAAGTTCAACAAATTTATGGTTGTTGCCTAAAGCTGTTTTTCTGCCTCAGTTTTCAAGTTAATTGTACCAAGTGCAGTCCACAGGAGGTAATATACACCAATAAATATACATAGCAAACAGATATTGTACTCAGCTTCAGAAATAAATATTGTACAGTATAGTCCATAATATCAGTATAATATCGATAAATGTAGGAGCAGTTATAGTATTTCAAGCAAACAGCTAACCTTGTACATAGCAGACATGGGATCAAATACATTTGTATTTGAAAGTATTTAAATATTTTTTTATGTATCTGTATTTGATTTTAGGAATTTAAAGTATTTGTATAAATTTAAATACTTTCCCAAAGTATTTGACTTTTTGAAATACTTTGTCAGTATCAACATTTCTGTTTCAAGATCACATGTAACGCCTGCCAAACTGATTATCTTCACTGCAACTTCACCCAACAGTGCTAACTACTGATTACACTTAACAGCAGGTGTTCCCATGGCCCTGACAGTGACCACAACTTTTGTTTGCTCAAACCCAGAGGATGGATTAGGACCTGACAGTGACCATAGGTCAATATCCCTTTGTTCTTTAGTCAGGCTCCAAACTGGCACTAGACTATTCTGGTTTCCTGGCTGACTTTGAAATTGAGCTGTCATACATCCTCACAAGATCCTAGCAGTCATTAGCAATTTCTCTTTCAGGGCAACATGGGCATTTTATTATGGACCTCTTGGCTTAACATAGCAAACAAATATTTTGGCCTTTAACAATAACAATACTCCACCGGTCTGCCTGTCATCATATGAACAAAACACTAATTATGCCTATAAACTAGATATTTCAACATATGGGTTGCTTTTCTTTTACCTACATAGTACTACATTCTGAAAATTGTACCAGGGTATTTGTATTTAAATACATTTCAATGTATTTGACCCCATGTCTGCCTTGTAGACATGCACTGATGCATGGAAAGCTATCTTCGCAATGTGAGCTGTCAATGATGAAGTCAAGATTCTGCAGGAATCGATACATAGACAGGCTTAATATCAAATTTATACTAAAAATGTATTTTTCCGTATTTGTTTAATATTGTCAAATGTTACATACAGTCGAGCCTCGCTATAACGCGGTAGTTGGGGTCCACGAAATGGAACTGCATTATAAACGAGGCGCGTTATAGATTATATTCCGCCAGGGATGCCACCCCCCCAAAAAAACACCACCACCCCCAATGTGCTGGTTGTGTGGTCTAAGCGTGATTTATAAAACTAATTGACATTGACAACCAACGTAAATGTGCATTACGGTAAAATAATATACACTGTTGAATGTTAATTAAACTTAGTAAAACTTGCGAATGGTGTAAAGTTTTGAAATAAATCCAGAGCCAATGCGCCTCGTGGCTCGTCTGGCAATGCGAACTGAGGCGGTGCGATAACACAGACACAGTACAGTCTAAAATAACCTTGAACTCAGCAGCCGAAACGCACAAACGAATTCACATGTTGCCGAAGTCGGTCAAATATTAATACCTATACTATTGGCTTGATTTCACCTTTTAATCAATCCCAAAACATTTAGATCGCATATTTACTGTGCCGGTTTGTAATGCAATTCACCGTGGTTCAAGGCTACTGCGGTTCATACGCAGTTCACGAATTCGTATATTTGCGCACAAGTAAATATTTTTTTGTAGACGTAGTGAAAACATAACATAACTGTTAGCCTGCCATTTATCAGTATCATAATTGTTCGTCACAGCCCAATTCATAAGCAATTTAATTGCCATTTACAAGCCGGCAAAGGCGCCCGTTCGCGGAAACCACGGCGAACTGGCAGGAGACAAACGCGATTGATATCGGCACAAACAAAGAGTGCTTTGCACCAAATTTACTGTGCCTAAAGTTAATTAAATGCAAGCAAAGGAACTGGCAACATTTTAAACAAGTACTTAAGAAATCACCACAAACCAAGCGCTAGTTAGACAATAGATCGGTTTGAAAAACGATCGCATTGGTGCAATGAAGCCGACGGTAGAGCAGAAGCCAGGGGCACAACAAACAATGGACTCAGCAACGCAGTACTTCCGTGTTAAATTTCTTAATAACATAATTTTTTTCTAGAATCTAGATACACATATGTACAAGACAAACATGAGGACTTCATAAAAATAAGTAACAGTTAATTACAGCATTACTGTTAGCTGTAGCGCCCATTTCCCCCCTGGCGGCAGAAATTTGGGGTCAACGACTGACCGCGTTATAGCAAATTCGCATTATAACGAGGCGTGTTATAACGAGGTGCGACTGTATAATGTTAAATTTTGTGTACACATGGAAATTTTTACCTAATGCCTTGTTTTTATTTCCTTTAATTTCACATTCAATCATTCCATGTCCAAAATGCTGGGTTTGACCCCAGGGTTTCAGAACTTACATAAATATTCTTCAATGATTAAGTCGCTATAATATGGTTTTAAAAAAATTACAGAAAATATGACACAAATTTGCATAATTCCACTCAGCGACTGCATATATTCTTTCATGGCAAAAACGATAGGTGAAAAACTTGACAGGTTTTAATTTATTGAGCATATTTTGCTATATGCCACATATTTAATATACGTTATTATACAGCAAGTGTGTTGGTGTGAATTCATAGTTTATTTTATCAGTTTTCTAAAGGTATATCACCATTAAAATTGGATTGGGAATTAATAAAGTTGTCGATTTTAAATGAAGGCGTGTAATTTTTCCGCATTTTTTATGCTGACAGATTGATTTTTTGGAAAAGTTAACATTTTATGATTTACTTTTAGCCAAGTGTATATAATGCCAAAAATAATAGCCAATATTGGCTCCTTACGACGTAGAAAGTTGGTACCAGAAGTTAACATTAGCCAAGACTTTGTGACAATGGGCTAGCCTACGCCAATTTGGTTCGGAACGTCGAAATCTGACATTAAGTTTGTATGTAATGCTGCTAATTCCGATATAAGTACACCAATGCCTATTATTTATGTTTAGATAATGCCGCCTTCAGCTTCATCCAGGGACTTAACAGTCGCCTTGACGCATGCGTCGTCGTTCAAACAAAGCAGGCGAGAGTACTTTACCTGGCGAATCTTATCACGGAAAGTCTTAAAATTTGTCAACCCGTCCAACTCTAAGGACACCTCATCGCTGTCACCCTTTCTTCTGTCAAATACAAAAATGCCATCGCCTTTTTTGCCTTCAACGAGCGTTCCGCCGGAGGAAAATCGCTCCCTGTGCGACGCCATTTTAAACAGCTACGTACCCGGATGTTATTTCTGCGCCCTAAAGCGTTTAATACTTTCTGGAGGTATGCGTTACTAGTTACATTTCAGCCATTCGTATATTCATGTTGTTTGACATTGTGTAATCACATATATGTATAATAATAGTATTCTGTTATCATGAAATACATATAACAAAGGGGCTATGTTAAATAGTATTTTTAGTACAATACAAATTTCGTGTGCAAATAAACAGTGCCATGTCTTGTTAATGCCAAACCAACTCATGCGGGCGATCAGTACCCGCCATTTCCATAAAATTAATAATAAATTATAATACTACTAATAATAATAATGCTTCTACTAATAGTACTATTGCTACGACTACTATAGCATAGGTTGTGTTAACGTCTTTGTCCTATTTATATATGAATGCTGGTACAACATCAGACTTTTTTATGTTTCTAATGGTGTTCGACAAGGTGGGATTTTGTCCCCATATTTATTTATCGTATACATTGATGAACTGAGCAATATGCTAAATAGTGCTGGTATAGGTTGCTCCTAGTCCTAGTGGGCTTCAGGGTTTGCTGAACCATGTGTGCAAAGTTTGGGCTTGTAAATGATGTTGAATATAACCCTATCAAGTCGTTGTGTATTGTGTCTTCAGACCACGTGGTTTTAACCTGAACTGTCCAGATATATATGAACGCAAACAAGCTTGCATATGTCAAAGAAGCAAAATATTTAGGTGTGATAATATGCAATGACCTGAAAGATGACGGAGATATTTTGAGACATCTTCGTAATTGTTATGCTAGGTCTAACAGCATTATCAGAAAATTTCACCACTGTTCCGTGGGTGTTAAACTACGTCTGTTTCATGCATATTGCTGTATAACTTATTGTTGCCAATTATGGGTTAACTTCAATAAGGGCTCTTTTGTAAAAGCTAAAGTTGCCTACAACAATATGCATAGACGGATTTTGGGATATAACCGACGGGACAGCGCAAGTAGCATGTTTGCTAATAATGTTATTGATACATTTGACGTCCTATTGCGTAAGAACATTTATGGTTTAAAAAAACGCAATTTTAACATAAATAATGACTTGATTAGGGTTATGTACAATTGCTTTGAAATAGTAAATGGCCCAATGTGGATTAGCTGGGCCAATTCGTTGTACACAGTAAATATGTAAGATAGTCATCATGTCTCGCATATAACTTTATTATTTATTTATTATAATATTATATATATTTTTAAAGTCAGCAAGTTGTTTATATAACTTACTTTTCAAACCGTGTTTATTTACATGAATTAATTGCATATTTATTATACAATCACATCCTGTATATTGCTCATTATTTTATCTGTTTTTCTACAATTTTACATTTATCTAACTTATAACCTTATTTATTTTTTTATCTTATTTATGTTTTATCTGTTCATTCATTTTTTTAACATATTTTATAGGCTACTTAGATGAGCTAATGTATGTACCAATTGTATATGGGTTTTTACCTGAAATAAATGTATTCGTATTCGTATTACCATATTCTAACCAGAGGCAGCTTATACCCATAAATGATTCCAGACTCGTTCTACAGCGTAGAATATCTTCATTCAGGCATCGTTGACATCGGCATATATACATAGCGAAGTATAGCTTTGTTTATTCAGTGTCGATATCGACATACACAGTGAAGCTCGTGCATGTAGATCAGAGTATTTTTTAAAAAAAATATATATATATATATATATATATATATATATATATATATATATATATATATATATATATATATCATAAAAAATATTATAATCGCGTGCTGAGTCTAAAATGCTCTCCTATTTATACTAACTTGGAAACCATACCCCTTCGGCATGGTAGTCGTTTCATGCCTCTGGTTTTGAATTTATGGGTGCATGCATGCGCATCGTAGACCTATTTTCCGAAAGCTAAATTTGGTTTGGGAATTTAGATACAATTTAGATAAATGAAGCTAGGCCTAGACGGCTTAAATTGAATATCGACCAAGGCCGGAGTGACTGGCATGTTTGAACAAGGTGTGTGGATCGACTAGCCGAGGTAGGGGAAGTAGGGCCATGTCCGCACCTAAAGCGCGACATGGTCCGTTCGTGGTTTTTTATTTTTATTGCAAAATCATGTTATACGGTATACAGTATACCTATTATAGCGTAAAGACAGTCATAACGTTTTCATGTACCATTTAGGGATTGAAAATAGACGCAGTAAGGGCGCTTAACTCTGTATACAAATCGACCACGAGGCGTTTTCGAAACCGTTGTAGGCGTGGCTAAAAACCCATAAGGAAATGCATGATCACCCGATGCAGTATCACGTGAACACAAGTTAACGCCACACCCAGCCAGGTGCACGGCTCCCAGTTGGTAAAGGTCAAAGGGTGGGTTTCACTCGCGGCGATTTGAGTGACAGCGTCGGGATTCTAATAAAATTCGACGTTTAACAATACGAAGTCAGTTCTGTTTCGATAAAAAAATTATTGGCGCTACAATAGTTATAACTTAAACTGATTAACATGATTTTGAAATAAAAATAAAAAGCCACTGAACTGATCATGTCGCTTTAATTAAGGTGAAACACACTATAGATAATGCACTGTATGTGCTAGGAGAGTGATATTTAGCATTCAGAATGAGCAATCATGTTACTTTGTTGTTAGTTAGTTAGTTAGTTAAGAAATCGCATATCCCATTAGATATTTAAATATTTGGTCAAATGTAGAGGCATACCTTTGTGCGGACATGCCCCAAGGTACGGGGCATAGCCGCACACTATGTGCGGTTACGCCAAGGAATGGCGTATCAACAGCTGGTCTCACAGAGCTGACTATTAACTGCAATAATAATATGTATTGGTATGTGTAGGCTACAGGCACGTGCATTACTTAACCGGAAAAAAACCTTACAAGAAACACAAAAGAACACAAATCAACGCTTTAGAAAATACAGTGGCATTGAATCATAGTCCACGTTTATTCCTCTTTGAGAGTCAAACCCACCTTTTCTGATGCCTTCTAGCAAATTTTTTGGTTATGGTTAAATCTCTAACGTTCCCGAAACGTTAGTTTTGGGTTGTTTTGGTTTGGTTTGGTTTGGTTTGGTTTGGTTAGAACTTAAACGAGCAAATAACGCAAACAAACGTTCGCATTTAAACGTTAAACCAACGTTTCTGCTAACGTTAAGTTAACGTTAGATCACATTATGAAAATATGGTGTGTGCCCTCTATTAATAGTAGTAATAGTAGTCCTGCTAAAAAGAACTGCATTATGCAGTCTGTGTGAATTTCTGGAAACACTGAATATAGGACTGGTTTGGTAGAAATGATATTTCGGTGCAGCATTGTATCGGAGCTGCGAAATAATGGCATTTGTCAGATGACCAGGTGCGTACGCAGGGATAATTCGGCCTAGAGCTGTCAACATGAGTGGAAATGAAAGGGTGTCAAGTTAGAGATTGGATTGTAGGAGAATTAAGTATAGGAATTTCATGAATTTCATACGTGACATTTGGAAATGGAGATAATTAATGTGTCAAATTGTCAATATCATAGCTTCAAAAATGTAATGGGAAATCAAAGAAACGTTACAAAAACCGCCTGTGCTGTGGGGAAATCAAAGGTGCTATATACCCACGGAATCACAGCAACGAAGTCATCATGCAAATGGCGGGAAATTTTCACAGTTCCTCTGTTGGAATAACGTCTGATTATAGTTACATTTTTATTGAACATTTTATTTCTAATATGTCATGTCCTCCCTCCCTCCTCCCTCCCTCCTCCCTCCCTCCCTCCCTCCTCCTCCCTCCTCCCTCCCTCCCTCCCTCCCTCCCTCCCTCCCTCCCTCCCTCCCTCCCTCCTCCTCCCTCCCTCCCTCCCTCCCTCCCTCCCCTCCCTCCCTCCCTCCCTCCCTCCCTCCCTCCCTCCCTCCCTCCCTCCCTCCCTCCCTCCCTCCCTCCCTCCCTCCCTCCCTCCCTCCTCCCTCCCTCCCTCCTCCTCCCTCCTCCATCCTCCTCCTCCTCTCCTCCCGTTCCCGAAACGTTAGTTTTTGGTTGTTTTGGTTTGGTTTGGTTTGGTTTGGTTTGGTTTGGTTTGGTTTGGTTTGGTTTGGTTTGGTTTGGTTTGGTTTGGTTTGGTTTGGTTTGGTTTGGTTTGGTTTGGTTTGGTTTGGTTTGGTTTGGTTATAACTGAAACATTCGATTAACGTTAAATAAACGAGCAAAATAGCGCAAAAAAACATTTAAACGTTAAACCAACGTTTCTGCTAACATTAAATTAATGTTAGATTAACGTTTGCATGCTATTTGGGAAAGCGCAAAGTCAAACTCAGAACTCAGTTTGTCGGCCGTGCGAGTTGTGTCACCAACTGTTGTTGGCTCTGGCTGCTTTGTGGTGATGTCTTGCTCGTCGTGCCATGCCATGTCCTCGATTTCTGGCCAGCTAAAGGTGACGGCGTCGCTCTTGTGCATGTCATGTAAGTAGTCTGCACCTCATCTTCACGTTTGTCAACACGCATCACCCTTCCAGCGTCATACGACACATGTTGCTTCTTTGTAAACATGATTAGAACGTAGTACCCCTTGTTGACTGCTGGTTGATGAATACATGAGCCAACAGTTCATTTCCCGAATCTTCTGACTCAGAGCTTCCTTCCAGCATCCCATCATCTGTATCATTGGAAGAAGGACACACGATTTCTTCATGACTCCAGATCCAATCGCCGTAACCAACGATTTCTTCACTGCTCGTTGCGGTTTCTGGGAGATTTTCTTTCCTGCGGCTTCGAGCATGGTTTTGTATGGATTAATGCATACGGGCAAAATTATATATTATAGATTTACACATCATTTGTCATCTTGGTTATTTTTGTCTGTGAGCAATGCTTGCCAATTCATGCAAGGTTTGTCGCCGGAGTTCGCCACGATGAATGCCTGGCCGGACAGTTCTGGAAAACACCCACTGCGTACAGATGTCGCTCAGTCTGCGGTAATCCTAGTCGCCCCGGTCATCCCCCGGTCAACCGGATTCAAGGATGCTGGTGTCGCGCGACTGTTTTAATTATTTTAGAGCTACTTCTAGACATCGTGTAACCTAAAGCAACTCAGGACGGCAGTGTGGTAACTCGATACGTTTATTGGCGAATTACCGCTAGTCGTGTATGCATGCGCGGTAGTATTCACGATTCACTCTGAATATTCCAGAGTCCGACCGTGTCGTCTCAACGTCCCACTGTGTGTTTGTTTGTGTGTGTATGTATGTATGTATATATATATATGTGTGTGTGTGTATGTGTGTGTATATATGTGTGTGTGTGTTTATGTGTGTGTGTATGTGACATACATACACACACATACATACGCACGTACACACACATACATACGCACGTACACAGACACAGACACACACACACACACACACACACACACACACACACACACACACACACACACACACACACACACACACACACACACACACACACACACACACACACACACACACACACACATACGTAATCATATACAATAAAATAATATATATATATATATTTAAATATATATATATATATATATATATATATATATATATATATATATATATATATATAAATAAATTAGTTATAAAATAATACTAATAAAAGTAATGATTCATAAAATACATTATCATGAGAGTGTCACACAGAACAGTTCCTCATTGGAAGTACGCTAATTTAAATAAATGTGTCTTGAGGAGAGTCTTGAATTTTACTAAAGTGGCGAATGTTTTCTGGCAAATTGTTCCAAAGTGCTGGTCCAGACACCGAGAAAGCCCGCCTGCCGTAGCCCTCCAGATTGTTGCGCGGAACCACGAGCAGACGCTGATCAGCAGACCGGGGGTTACGGTTCGGCGAGTATGGTGTTAAAGATCTTGAATGTATTTGGGTGCAAGCTCGTGCAAGGCAGAAAACACAAGTACTAGTAATTTATAATGGACACGCCAGCGAACCGGAAGCCAGTGCAACTTAATCAGTACCGGAGTAATATGCTGGTGTTTTCGCTGCTGGTGAGATCAGTCTCGCTGCTGAATTTTGCACGATCTGCAATTTGGTCATAAGTGCCTCCGTAATGCCATAAAACAGTGCGTTGCCGTAATCCAGCCGCGATATCACTAGGGCATGGACAATTGTTTTACACACTTCGGTAGTAAGACAATGTCTTATCTTTGAGATTGCCTAAAGATGGTAGTACGCAGCCTTGCACATGCGCGACACCTGTGACGACATTGTCAATTCACAGTTAATCATAATCCCGAGGTTTCGGATGGTCGATGATGACACAATGTTACATCCGCATACACTAACACAAGAGACGTCTTGCAGACGTTTACAATTTGGTGCCGAGATGATAATTGCTTCGGTCTTGCTTTCATTCAGCAGGAGATTGTGGTCTGACATCCACAGTCTCGCTTCTTCAATGCATCGTTCGCCGCGACAGACTGCATCGGTAGTTTCTCCATCCCGCACTCCACTCAGGTCATATAGTTGGGCGTCATCTGCATAAAGATGGTATTGAAGTTGATGCTTTCTGAAGATAGCACCCAATGGCAGCGTATAGATGGAGAAGAGGACTGGGCCCAACACAGATCCATTCAATTTATTTCAAAACTTTCAATTCAATTTATTTCAAAACACACAACATTAAAAAGCAAGCAATACAAATACAAATAATAATAAGTCACATGATACGAATGAAATACAATTAAGAAATATGTTTTGAAAAGGAGTAGACATGAAGTGAAACACACATCCGGCTGATCCTTGTGGGATGCTGATTCGATCAGCGTACTGTGCGAGTTGTGACTGCCAATGCGCCCTGTGTGAGTCCGGTTAGATATGTACGATTCCAGCCATTTAAGTGCAGTGTCTTCAATGCCTTTGCTGCGTATCTGGTCGATTAACATTGAGTGGTCAACTGTGTCAAACACAGCGCTCATGTCGAGCTAACGCTAAACTAGTTTATTTCTCAGTTCATATAGAACGTGCAAACGATAGAAGCACCATGTTGGAAGTAAAGCCACATCGTACGGTGACACGAAAACACGAGAAAATGGAAATAGTTGAGAGCATGTTGGAAAGTTACGGGGTGATTGAAATGTCTGTAGCGCCTCACATCCGGCTGACGTCATAAACGCGTTCGTCCACATCTGCGTAAATACTACGTTAGCGCGTGCTAGCGATTACTTACGTTTGAATTTCTGCCATGTAATCTCTGCAATGTAGCAGGTTTATCAATAAATAACAGGGAAACTAGCCGCAACCGGTGTGATTATTCAGGTAGGTGCATACAACTTGAAGATTGTGTTTGTATCTTATCTTATCTCCGCGAATTGCAATTATTGTTGCCATTCCTTTTCAGAGTGTACGCATTGATATATAAGTTCACGAGCACCAGAGTCGGTCAGTCCAGTTCTCTTATCTGACAGAACATCTTAATATCTTGGAACGTGCTTCAGCCAGTGGTTATACCTTTGACATGGTAGATGCACCCCTTGTGGATCCAAAGTACCCAGGAGGTGCGCTTTATCACACGACGAAATTTACACAAATATATTGTCTGTAGAGCTCCCACTATAAAACAAAACTATAATAAAAGTATCATTGCGCCTCTGAATTTGGATTTTCAAGGATATGGGCGTTTTATTTGTTATATAATGACTACGGTTCTAACACAATTTAATTAACGAAGTCTAGGCTACAGGAATGTATTATTACCACCGGCGACATAATGACGGTCAGTTGTATGTAAAGGTAATCACTATATCTAGAAAACGTTCGATATGTGAAATTTGAAAGTTACTTTTTATGGGAAGGGTGTGCGACGGATCAGACACATTAGAAGGTTGTTTGCTGACATATATTGTTAATGAAATCACACATATTTAGAAGAGTGTAGTTGGCGGGCTGTTGTTTCCCATTTCATGTTAAGGTGGATACAGAAAAAACATAGCTATTTTGGTCATTATTGATTGGCACTGTGGACCTGCATGCATGCGTTTTAAAACAGCTGGAATGAAGTGATTTTTGAAATTTCCGATTTTCTCAGGTAGAGTTTTGTTTATTGACCAAAACGTTAACATGACCACAAACAGGAGAGTCAACAGTTCTGTTCGTTGTGCGCTGTAGTGTCTGCCCGAGTAGATTGGCGAGTCGAGTCGAATCAGGCAATATCTACCCCGAACCGCCAAGATACTGACTGACACACGATTAACAGCCATGACACTGACTGACACACGGTTAACAGCCATGACACTGGCTGACACACGGTTAACAGCCATGAAAACTGACACACGATTAACAGCCATGACACTGACTGACACACGGTTAACAGCCATGACACTGGCTTACACACGGTTAACAGCCATGACACTGGCTGACACACGGTTAACAGCCATGACACTGACTGACACACGATTAACAGCCATGACACTGACTGACACACGGTTAACAGCCATGACACTGGCTGACACACGGTTAACAGCCATGACACTGGCTGACACACGATGAACCGATGTGACACTGGCTGACACACGGTGCACCGACATGACACTGACTGACACACGATGAACCGACATGACACTGACTGGCACACGATGAACCGACATGACACTGACTGACGCACGGTGAACCGACATGATACTGACTGACACACGGTGAACCGACATGACACTGACTGACACACGGTGAACCGACATGACACTGACTGACACACGGTGAACCGACATGACACTGACTGGCACACGATGAACCGACATGACACTGACTGACGCACGGTGAACCGATATGACACTGACTGACACACGGTGAACCGACATGACACTGACTGACACACGGTGAACCGACATGACACTGACTGACACACGGTGAACCGACATGACACTGACTGACACACGGTGAACCGACATGACACTGACTGACACACGGTGAACCGACATGACACTGACTGACACACGGTGAACCGACATGACACTGACTGACACACGGTGAACCGACATGACACTGACTGACACACGGTGAACCGACATGACACTGACTGACACACGGTGAACCGACATGACACTGACTGACACAGTGAACCGACATGACACTGACTGACACACGATGAACCGACATGACATTGACTGACACACGGTGAACCGACATGACACTGACTGACACTGTGACACACGGTGAACCGACATGACACTGACTGACACACGGTAAACCGACATGACACGGAATGTGTTCTGTCGTTACAGGTGGTGTTGGTGCAATGCCCGAGAGATGACGTCAGAAATGTGGAATTTCAAGTACTCGTATGAAACCCTGTCGTGTCTATTAGATGTAAGTACCCAATACACGTTGCGCATGCGCGATACTGACCGGTAGATCCAGTTGCGTGATCTTATTTAGCCCATGTGACGTACTGGCTGCCATGTATGATTTACAGCACAAACCTATCTCTAGTTGTCATGATACCGGAAATATGATTTTAATGGTCTGAATAAATTGTCGTTGACATGTCTGTACAAAAATAACAATTACGAAGATAATAAAACACCTAACACATTGTTAATTGTACCCTACTAGGTTATCCTGCAAGAAATTAATATAAAAACATCGCTTACGTCGACATACCCAATATAGACTCAACTTTGAAAGCCTGCTTGAGAAGAAAACACATTATTCTAATCAAATGTGTCTAAACAAGAAACTGTTCCACGATGTAAATATCGACGACAAACTGTGTGTGCATGCCGGCCGCGGCGTGTCCTCTTGTGGTCAGAGGGTAGACTCTATAGGTCTACAATGCACACTATCAATGCCGTAGTCCTTGTCGTGTAATAACAATAGCTGGGTCGGTTTCACTGGAGGAGTAGGTCAGGTATTGGGGAGGTTCAGGAAGACAGAAATTCAAATAGCATTCACATGTACTATACAATATACCCACCGCTGTGATATGCAGCCAGGACAGCCCAAAACAGAGAGAGAGAGGGGGGAGAGAGAGAGCGAGCGAGCGAGAGAGAGAGAGGAGAGGAGAGAGAGAGGAGAGAGAGAGAGGGGGAGAGAGAGAGGAGAGAGAGAGAGTGTGTGTGTATGTGTGTGTGTGTGTGTGTGTGTGTGTGTGTGTGTGTGTGTGTGTGTGTGTGTGTGTGTGTGTGTGTGTGTGTGTGTGTGTGTGTGTGTGTGTGTGTGTGTGTGTGTGTGTGTGTGTGTGTGTGTGTGTGTGTGTGAGAGAGAGAGAGAGAGAGAGAGAGAGAGAGAGAGAGAGAGAGCTGTTTTTAATACCAATACAAAAAGTTCAGATTGTTTGGGGAACAAGAAATTTCGCATGATGAGGGGGGAGGCAAGTCAAAGGACTAGGTGGGCAAGGCCTTCAGCTTGTATGTCATATAACGCTCTGCTATGAACCGACTGACTGGTGCGCGGATACTGCAGGAATGTCTGCTCCCGGCGGAGAAAGTGCTGCTGCCGGCGTGTGTGGTGGGCGGCGCCGGACTCGTCCTGCTTCTGCGCACACAGGCAAGGCGTATGTCACGTGTTCAAGATGGCGACGACACGAACCTAGGTTGGCGGACAGTTTCCTTACGAATGTTCATTGACTATGAGACACAGAAACGCAAGATTCGAGTTAATTAGTTACCCAATTAGTTAATTATTTGATTTTTCTAGTGGTTCTGAGGTATTACAATAAGTGTCTAATAAAACTAACCTCGCACCTCCACAAAAAATATTAAGCACTACTCACTACACGACGAAATGAGTGAATGAAGGCCTGTGTGTTTGACACTCGACACAACGGATGGATGGAGGCTGATGTGCACGACGGGTGGAGGGAGGCTGGTGTGCACGACGGGTGGAGGGAGGCTGGTGTGCACGACGGGTGGAGGGAGGCTGGTGTGCACGACGGGTGGAGGGAGGCTGGTGTGCACGACGGGTGGAGGGAGGCTGGTGTGCACGACGGGTGGAGGGAGGCTGGTGTGCACGACGGGTGGAGGGAGGCTGGTGTGCACGACGGGTGGAGGGAGGCTGGTGTGCACGACGGGTGGAGGGAGGCTGGTGTGCACGACGGGTGGAGGGAGGCTGGTGTGCACGACGGGTGGAGGGAGGCTGGTGTGCACGACGGGTGGAGGGAGGCTGGTGTGCACGACGGGTGGAGGGAGGCTGGTGTGCACGACGGGTGGAGGGAGGCTGGTGTGCACGACGGGTGGAGGGAGGCTGGTGTGCACGACGGGTGGAGGGAAGCTGGTGTGCACGACGCGAGACAACGGTCAAACTACACGCGACAATAAGTGTAGGGTCTGTTTGCAATGCGGGAACCAACCTGTAAAGGGAGGGTAGTGTAGGATGCCAACAAACTCAAACGTACACCACAATAAGTACTTGCAACAACCAACCAAAGGAGGGAGTAGGACCAACACTCAACACCACACACAAACACACACACACACACACACACACACACACACACACACACACACACACACACACACACACACACACACACACACACAATGTCACCGCAGGTAGGTCTACGTCATACAGGACCTACACCAATCTCACAGCAGGTAGGCCTTCGTCACATACACCAATCTCACCGCAGGTAGGCCTACATCACATACACCAATCTCACCGCAGGTAGGCCTACATCACATACACCAATCTCACCGCAGGTAGGCCTACATCACATACACCAATCTCACCGCAGGTAGGCCTACATCACATACACCAATCTCACCGCAGGTAGGCCTACATCACATACACCAATCTCACCGCAGGTAGGCCTACATCACATAAACCAATCTCACCGCAGGTAGGCTTACATCACATACACCAATCACACCGCAGGTAGGCCTACATCACATAAACCAATCTCACCGCAGGTAGGCTTACATCACATACACCAATCACACCGCAGGTAGGCCTACATCACATAAACCAATCTCACCGCAGGTAGGCTTACATCACATACACCAATCACACCGCAGGTAGGCCTACATCACATAAACCAATCTCACCGCAGGTAGGCTTACATCACATACACCAATCACACCGCAGGTAGGCTTACATCACATACACCAATCTCACCGCAGGTAGGCTTACATCACATACACCAATCACACCGCAGGTAGGCTTACATCACATACACCAATCACACCGCAGGTAGGCTTACATCACATACACCAATCACACCGCAGGTAGGCTTACATCACATACACCAATCACACCGCAGGTAGGCCTACATCACATACACCAATCACACCGCAGGTAGGCCTACATCACATAAACCAATCTCACCGCAGGTAGGCTTACATCATATACACCAATCTCACCGAAGGTAGGCTTACATCACATACACCAATCTCACCGCAGGTAGGCCTACATCACATACACCAATCTCACCGCAGGTAGGCTTACATCACATACATCAATCTCACCGCAGGTAGGCCTACATCACATACATCAATCTCACCGCAGGTAGGCTTACATCACATACACCAATCTCACCGCAGGTAGGCCTACATCACATACACCAATCTCACCGAAGGTAGGCTTACATCACATACACCAATCTCACCGCAGGTAGGCCTACATCACATACACCAATCTCACCGCAGGTAGGCCTACATCACATACACCAATCACACCGCAGGTAGGGCTACTCAGTTTCTTTAGCATATGCACATATCGTATACGCAAACTCTTGATCGAATGTGATTGTTCGTTTTAACAGCTGCAAGCGATAGAAGCAACTACACGAGCGGGCAGGGACAATTTTGGCGAACTTTCGTTAGCAGAAACCCTAAACATTTCGGTGAGTGCGGTGTCAATACAGAACATTCAACATTACTAAGAAGGCAGAGTCACTCTGCGATATGCCAGATTGAAATTATAGTAGGCATCTAGTCTGGTAAAAGCGCCATCTGTTGTTCTACGTTTGTATTATTCTGGTGTGTTTTCGATGATAATTTCAATTTATGGGGCCCCCAGAGACATGTTATATTATTACAACGAATCAACGAGGTGAAGAGTGTAACATTATTGCAACTTTTATTAAATAGTCAATTAGTTAAAAACAACGAACTTGATATTACTATTTCAAAGCATCGTACAGATGGCGCTGCTCGACTGATTGCTTTTTTGTTCAACATTTCTCTATGATTATGACTTGCTTGCAATACAACCACTGGTCACTCACGTAGCAAGAGATCAAGTCACAACATAGACTCATGCCACATTTCAGTTAAGACGCTGTCAAGAACGAATACTACTTTGAAGAAAACAGTTCGACGAAACCGGAAGTTGATAATGAAATGTCGTAATTTCATCCACATGATAACACAAAAGAACCAGGTAGGGTACTTTGATCATGGCCAGCTACTAACTATAGAGCTGAGGCAAGAGCTTACCTAGGTAACTGTCCTAAATGGATAGCTCTAATGTAAAGAGAATAACAAAGGTAAGCCTCCAAAGTGCGATTTATCTATTGTAAAATAATGTCGTATATTGTATAAACTACAGTAGACATAGTTTATATGTTGTAACACCTCAGCCACCTAAAATAAGTTTCTGCTAACAGTAATAGGCAGACTCTATGGGTCATTGTTTTGTTTAATTTGAAGTGTCATTGTTAGCCTATTGGTTGTTCGAGTTGTTTTAAGACTACATTAGTATAGGCCTACACGTACCGTTGATTGTGATGCTTTAGGTGACACTGTAGCCAAGTATCTTTGATTGTTTGATTGGTGCTTTAGAAGATATTCTTTAAAAAATAGTATCGTTGTTTAGCTAAATGGTGCCGTAGACGACAGTCTTAAACAAGTATCGTTGACTGGTTGTATGTAACATTAGACACAGACATATAGAAGTACCGTTGGTTGGTTGTGTGGTATATTAGACAATCTTACACCAGTATGGATGGTTGTCCAAGAGGTTTGCTAGACGTTTCTCGTGATGTCGAAGACTAGACGGGTTGCTGCCTACAATGACTCTCTCACTGTCCGCTTCAGGCGCTGCAGGAGCACCTGGAGGCCCAGATGAGCCGCGCGACGGCGCTGCACGCCAAATACGAGCGACTTAAAGAATACCAGTCGCAACTAGCGCTAAAGGTACGCATCAGCACACTGTCAGTATACATTACACTAATACTGTAAGTTATCATAATATGCTGTAATGAATGTTGTTCGATGAATTGTGCGCGTTGTTGCAATATACGTAACACATAGTCTCGTAGGTCGATGTCATCGCCACAGTGTCAACGTTCTCCAAGAAATACATATGCAACTGTACTCAGCATATGTAGGTGCATGCGCACATGCGCTCATGCGCACATGCGCGCGCACACACACACACAAACACCCACCCACACCCACACCCACACCCACACCCACACCCACACCCACACCCACACCCACACCCACACCCACACCCACACCCACACCCACACCCACACACACACACACACACACACACACACACACACCACACCACACACACACACACACACACACACACACACACACACACACACACACACACACACACACACACACACACACACACACACGTAGTTTAAGTTATGTACTTATGTTTTGATATTCAGTTGTTTACTATTTTTATTTTCGATTTGTATTTGTTATTACTAAAAACGGCTTTCATTTTAGTGACATGTTGTCTCAATGGGAGTCTCCTTGACATATTGTCTTAATTGGAGTCTCCTTGACATGTTGTCTCAATGGGAGTCTCCTTGACGTGTTGTCTTAATGGGAGTCTCCTTGACATGTTGTCTCAATGGGAGTCTCCTTGACATGTTGTCTCAATGGGAGTCTCCTTGACATGTTGTCTCAATGGGAGTCTCCTTGACATGTTGTCTCAATGGGAATCTCCTTGACATGTTGTCTTAATGGGAGTCTCCTTGACATGTTGTTTTAATGGGAGTCTCTTTGACATGTTAATTATACCAATTTGTATATTTATGGTCCAAAAATATTATGGTAAATAAAATAATAACAAATCTGCTTGTCAGGTGTCGCTGGCGGACCGGCCGGATGAGAAGTGTGCTGGTGACGGTGGCGCGGACAGCTGCTCACTTCCCACACGCACTGGCCACACGGAGGAGCAACATAGCGTGGCGAAGACGAACAGTAAGCGGGCGCCGACGCCGTCCCGAGTGAGCAGTGACTCGACCGTATTGTCACGCCCAAGCTGCATCTCCCGCAACCCGAACTCGCCGACCCGCAAGTTGCCGGGCCGCTGCGTCGCCTCAATGGTCGGCCGCTTCTCGATGGAGGGCGGCGTGCTGAAGACGCGCCAGTCGCCGTCGCCACAGTTATCGACGCTGACGGGCGAGAGTACGGTCGCCGACATCCTCAGTCGGATACAGCGCGACAACAACCAGTCGCACCCCTCGCCGACACCGACCCCGGCGTCTAGAGAACTGACACGAAGTGCCGCCACGACGGCGCCGACAGGAGGTGACAAGACAGCCCCGGTGTCAAGTCGCGCCAATCAGTCCAACGGTGACAAAACAGCCCCGGTGTCAAGTCGGGCTAGACAGTCCAGCGATGACAAGACAGGCCCGGTATCAAGATGCGCTAGTCAGTCCAGCGGCGAGAAGACAGCCCCGGTGTCAAGATGTGCTAGTCAGTCCAGCGGTGACCAGACAGGCCCGGTGTCAAGACGCGCTAGTCAGTCCAGCGGTGACAAGACAGCCCCGGTGTCAAGATACGCTAGACAGTCCAGCGGTGACAAGACAGTCTCGGTGTCAGGATGCGCTGGTCACTCCAGCGGTGACAAGACTGTCGTCTCAGTGCCGCGGCGTCGAGCGGCGTCCAGCACCGAAACCACGCAACGCAGTCGCAAGATGGTGAAGAGCGCCCCGCCCGTGTGGACGTGGAACAGCCCCGTGTTCTCGGCCAAGCCCAGCAGTGGCCCGTCGATCGTGCCAATCCGACAGTCGTCTCAGACGACGCCGCCTGGACCGCGTCACCTCGCCCGGCCGTCGTCGGCCTCGCGAGTTATGTCGCGCATCCCCTCAGCCACGACGACAACCATCAGGAGGAATTCCTCAGCAGAGCTTTCTACCAGTCGGCGCCGTGCACTCGCACCCCCGCCGCCGCCGTCCGGTCCTCGACACGCAAAACCCACGCAGCCGGGCGAAAGGGCGGCATCTGGCACAACGACCAGGCCTTCGTTTGGGCGCCGACCGGTTGAAGACCCGGCCTTCACTACAGCGCACGAGCGCGGTCTCCATCGCCAGAAGGCAAATACTGTCGTGGTTGACTCCAGCGATGACGTGGACGACGACAGTCCACCCAACAACGCAATGGCATATAGCAAGGCCCGCCAACAGCAGGCCAAGTTTCAACCAACTCGGGAGATTCGCATCCCGCCATCGCTGGGAGCGACCCAAACTGCCGCACCAACAGCGCCCCCAAAAGTGGGCCAAACACCGGCCCAAACACCGGCCCAAACACCGGCCCAAACACCGGCCGAACAGACGACGCCAAAGACCGATGAGATGTCTGTCCTCTCCACATCAAGCGAACTGTCTGACAGTCTTGAACGTGACAGGGAGTCTGGCCACGACACCGAGAAAGAGCGCAAGGCGACGACGCCGAGGAAAACGGCAACTCGCGAACATCCCAATAGGTTTGTGTTGTTCACGTTTGTCATGGGACAGCGGAAGCCATGGAATGCTACACTGTCGCATTCCTACACGTCTTGCCACTCGTCTTTCTGGGTCTGTTGCGCGATGGGGATCATGTCACCCGACCCGTTCCTGTTGTGTCCATTGTGGGATGGGACCACATTACAGAGTCCGTTATTGTCCTCGGTCCTCCTTGGTCCATTGTGAGGTGGGACCACATTACAAAGTCCGTTATTGTCCTCGGTCCTCCTTGGTCCATTGTGAGATGGGACCGTTCCGCCCCTCGTCAACACTTCTCAAGCTAGTGCAATTTTCTTCTACCAATTCATCGCGGTGGTGTTTGCTCGGTCAATTCTAAGAAGTGACGGTTGTGTGAGCGCCAGCAGAGTGATGCTAGATAAGACCCAGTTGGTAAGGATTCGGCTTGTTTCGATCTCATTGTAAAGTCTGCTGGTGGATCTTGCTGTCCTGTTGCGCTTGTGGCCGGAGCAGTGTTGTTGGACGATGAATTTAGTGAAGTTCAGGAAGACATTCTATGACACGAATTGGCAAACAGCAGGTGTACGTACTATGCATGAGGAGTCGGTGATTGATCTCTGACGCTTATATTGATCTTTCCTGTACCGCTAGCAACATTCCGTCTGGTTTCCTAGTTCAGCTATCAGATGTAAACAGACTATACTGGTACGTTTCAGGGTAATCTGTTGTGAAGCGGCAAGAGACACGAATGATAAGGTTATGTTTGCCCATAGCGTACATGCGTAGTCGGCAACAAAATAGCCGAGAGCAAGATGGCTGTATCTTAGTGCTGGTGCTGTATCTTAGTGCTAGTGCTGTATCTTAGTGCTGGTGCTGTATATTAGAGCTGGTGCTCTGGTTCCTTTCTGCGAGTTTGCGGATGCTGTTTCTCATGCATTCACCTTCTCATTTGTGATATAGAGTTTTATAGTTTTATAGTTTTATAGTTTTAATGTTGAGTTTTATAGTGGTTTGTTAAGCTGTATATCTCCGTTCATTCGATTTGCTGGCCGCGTTGTTGTTTTTACAATCCAGGACTAAAGTAACAAGTAAAAAAGGACTACAAACAATCTTTCTCAGACTGCCAGTCTGGGGCCACCGACCAAACCGACATCGGTGACTAACTGTGTCGTTCCAGCGATTAGTTACCATTATAAATCATCATCGACATGTTCTAGTTAAGTGAACAGCGGCAATCTAGCCTGCTCGGGGATGGTTTTAATGTCACGAGTCTGTTTAAAATGTGTCGTTCAGACAAATTGTACGTATGGCATTAAACGTGTGTGAACAATAAGAATAGGGCAACAGATAGACGAGGCCCCTGATGTTGTTGCAATTGGTGACACCCATTCACTAGTGACCATCGCTCTTGCAGTTGTGCGGCGATGACGTCACATAATGCACTGACACCACCGCGAGATGTAAGGCAAAAGAAGTCCACTAGTCCATCTAAAGACAATGTCGCTCGACAATTGAAGCCTGACAAAGGATACAGTCCGCGCGACCCCGCAAAGAACCAGCCGTCGGAAAGGTCGAGTCGGCAACTAACCATGCGAAACAACGTTTCGACGCCAGTTCTACCTACCGATACATGCGGCGGCCAGATGTCGCCCCGCAAGTCATCCATCCCACAGAGGGCGTTCTCGTCGTCAAGGTAAGCCAACGCTCGAGCTTCATAAATACGTTAATACTAAGTCTTATACGTAGATGCGTGCGTGCATGCGTATGCATGTATTTGTTTTTGCATATATATATGTATATAATCACGTTTGTACGTAAGCATGCATGTTTGTACATATGTACATATGTACGACCGTACGTACGTGCATACGAGCATGCATACGAGCATGCATAGATACATACATACATACATACATACATACATACATACATACATACATACATACATACATACATACATACATACAAACATACATATGCATACATGTATGTACGTGTAGATATGTGTGTGGAGGCCCTGTTCCTGTCCCTGTCACACACGCACACGCGCACGCACACGCACGCGCACGCGCGCACGCGCGCACACATGCACATGTATACAATGAATACAAACACACAGGGATTTATGCACGATACAAATGTTGCCAGTTATAAATTTATTTGGTGGATACGTGCAGGTGAACTCATATACATATAAGCCAGTTTAGATGTGTTTTGCGACCTGGACTAAACTACACACACATGTAGCGCACCCATTTTCAAGGCATAACAGACACTATCTAAAATCTTTAAGACATTTTGCACTGTATTTTTTTTACCCGTCCAGTGAAATTTGTATCCGTTCACAACAGGTTTTATCTGATCAAATGACAGCTGGTCTGGTTTCTGGGTAAACTTATGGCACACACACGCGCATGCACGCACTTACGCATGCGTGCACACAATTGATTGTTAAGCCTGTAATGAGCAAGAAAGATATTTCTAAAGTGCAGTAAAGACAACTTTGTCAGTTATATACTTAAACGAGTTAATAAAAACTAGCGATTTGTAACTTCAATCAATAATAATTGTTCATTTAAGTGATTAACTCATAATATGGTCTAAAAGATTCCAGTAAATGCCCAAAGCGAAGTTAATGTCGGTTTTACTGCTTTTTCTAATAATGAAAGAAATACTCTTAGTAATATCTTCCTAACTATGCAATAGAGCAATTTAGCAAAGATAGACTGGTATATCACACTGAAGACTAAGACAACAACAGAATGCTGGAATATCTTAAAGAGTGAAATTGACTGCATCATCGATAAATTTGTCGTCTTGAAAAAATAGGGGAAACGGTCAAAAAAGAAACACTTATCAAAAGAAGCCATTAGAAAAATCAAGTACAAATCAAATTATGTGGAAAACATATAGACAGTGAAAAAGTGAAAGTGAAAAAGACTATACCATTCATAAAGAAGCATAACCAAGCTACAGCTGAAATTAGAAATTCAAAGAAAAGCTATGAAAAAAATTTGCAGTGATGCAGATAGAAAGCAATTACAAGATGCTCTGAATTAGTTGACTGAATGGTCTGAGAAGTGGCAAATGCTGTTTAATTATGGGAAGTGTAAGTGCCTCCACACAGGACATGGGAATGAAGACGCACAATATATAATGGGTGGTACTGTACTAAACACTACCGTAAATGAAAAGGACTTAGGGTTAACTATTAGTGCTGATATAAAGGTATCAGAGCAGTGTGGAATTGCAGCAGCGAAGGGAAACCAAATCCTTGGATTAATTAGACGAAACATAGTGTACAAGGAAAAAGAACTAATAATACCGCTGTACAAAACAATAGTTAAGTTTCATTTAGAATATTGTATACAAGTATGGAGGTCATATCGCGAGAAGGATATTGATATGCTAGAAAGAGAGGAACCAAAATGATACAAAAACTCAGGATTATTAGTTATGAAATGCGTCTAAAAGAATGTGGTTTAACAACACAAGAACCAAGGAGATTGAGTGGAGATCAGATAGAGGTATTTAAATATTGAATGGGTATGAAAATATTAAAATTGAATGGGTATGAAAATATTGACAGATATATTTTTTCTCGGTTAAGGAAGAGAGAAGGACTAGAGGACATGGCATTACATTAGCAAAGAAGC
Source organism: Ridgeia piscesae (assembly GCA_025642075.2). Classification (NCBI taxonomy): domain Eukaryota; kingdom Metazoa; phylum Annelida; class Polychaeta; order Sabellida; family Siboglinidae; genus Ridgeia; species Ridgeia piscesae. The sequence goes on from JAODUO010000626.1 coordinate 237,231, forward strand.
AGTGTAGACTAGATATTAGAGAATTGTCATTTTCACAAAGAACACTAAATGAATGGAACAGATTATCAGCTGACTGTGTAGGTTCTAGTAGTGTTAATATATTTAAAAATAAAATCGACATATACATAAGAAGGGCGGGGTACACTTAGATAGATAGGTTGGACTCTCGATAAGCCAAAGGGCTTCCTAGTCCACCTGCCATCTAGAGTTGATTCGCTAGGGGGCAATCTTGTTAAATATTGTTAAATCTGTTTTGTTTTTATTAGTATCTTTCGTAGATACATAGACAATTGCCTACGGGGTCTCTTTAAGAAAACACAATGAACAGTACGTAATTAAAAGAAGGACTTGCTGCGTCGTCTTCGTTCACACACTCTCTTATCACGTTCCGCCTGTGTGAACTTGTAATGCTCTTCTGTGCGTTTAGTGTGTGTCAGTGAATGTGTATGTGCACGTTGACGACGTCTCACTGGCGATGCTGATGAACTGCCCTTGTCCGTGCCAGAGTGGAGCAGTGTGGCAAGGCGAAACAGGATCTGTGGCGGGGGTTCGGCGACCCGATGCGTCCATACGACGACCGGCCGCAGGAGAGGGCGACTGAGTCTCCTCGCCTAACATGCAGTCACCGAGGGCTGTCTCCGCACAAGGTCTTCGCATCACCCCGGGATGACACTTCGCGGACGGCGAGGCCCAGGCGACCCGACATGCCGGTCACACCGAGAACCCGCATGTACAATACATGGTCGGTAGAGAACATCGAAGCTTCGGCCGGACTCTCGGATCACAATATATCGTCGCTGACCGACGATCTGACAACCACTTCGTCGCCGCGAAAGCAGTCGACAAACGACATGTTGGTGACATCAGACGCGGGACAGCTGCCGCATTGGTGTGACGACTCGGGCGTTCAGACAGGTCAGTCATTTGCACCCCCGTCGTCAGCACCTGCCGACCGACCGCAGGTCCGCCGGCGAGAGTTCGATCAGACAATAGCTGCACCACCACCACCGCCACCGCCGCCACCGCCACCGCCGCCACTGCCACCTTCACAGCTACCCACAGTTCGAGAAGCTGATACTAACCAGGGCTGGAGGCAGGGCAGTCGCTGCAAGCCGTCAGACACGACTCCGCATCGGGAGGGCACCAGGTATGAGCCAACTACTGCATCCTCTCGACAGAGCAGTGATGAATGCCCGGGGCTAGGGGCGACAAGAGTGACAGATGGTGTGTCGCCGCGGGTGACAGATGGCATGTCGCCGCGGGTGACAGATGGAATGTCCCCGCGGGTGACAGATGGAATGTCCCCGCGGGTGACAGACGGAATGTCCCCGCGGGTAACAGATGGCATGTACACGCGGATGATGACCCAAAGGATAACATATGGCATGCCCACACGGATGTCAGCAGGCATATACCCACGGGTGATGGATGACATGTCCCCGCGGAATACAGATGACATGTCCCCACGGGTGAGCAATGGCATATCCCCGCGGGTGACAGAAGGATTACCCTCGCGGGTAACAGACGCCATGTTCCCACTGGTGACAGATGATGTGTCCACGCGGCTGGCAGACAGCATATCCCCGCGGATGTCACAGAGCAGCAGCGAGACGTCGCAGCGGGACGCCGGTGACGAGAGTGGGCGGGCAGACGACTACGACCTGACGGCGCATCCAGCGTCTCCTCGAGAAGACGTAGCCACGTCCGCACTGGTCGGGCCGGCTCCAGCCCCGCAACCTGCTCGGTCGGAGACAACTGGATACAGCACCGGGACGTCACTGGCAGGACAGTACGACTCATCGACCAGATTCCACAACGGCGACAGTTTCGATAGCGATGTGTCGCAGACGACGAGTTTGTCTGACGACACGTCGCCCTTCCTTGGACAGCGACTCGTCATCTTGTCACCCATACGCACCCCTCCTGCCGGCGCTCAGTCGCCGCGGCAAACATAGGACCGCGTGAACACAAATCTTCGGAAATGCGTCCACTGGCACCTGCAATGATGTTAGGCACACGTGTAGGCCCTACTTCCGATTCGGTCTACAGCGTGGCGTGTGTGCCGGCAGACGTGTAGCTGCCAGGGCGGTGGGAACAGGCCTCGGGGTCTTAGCGAGTCAGTGTTCTTGCAGTCAGACGCAATGTGCATTTTCATGGAGACGTTGCTTACCTTGTTGTCTTTGGAGACAGGCCCACTCCAAGTAAATTCACGTTTGGAGATGTGGAGATTCTGTTCGGTTCGTGTGGAGCTAATAAAAGCCTCGTGAAAGTTTGTTTTGTTTTTCTCATCTGCAGCAGTTGGTTGAATTGTGTGTGTGTGTGTGTGTGTGTGTGTGTGTGGTGTGTGTGTGCGTGTGCGTGTGCGTGTGCGTGTGCGTGTGCGTGTGCGTGTGCGTGTGTGCGTGTGTGCGTGTGTGCGTGCGTGCGTGCGTGCGTGTGTGTGTCTGTGTGTGTCTGTGTATATGTGTGCCTGTGTGTGCGGGTGTCTGTTGTGTATGTGTGGTGTGTGTATGTGGTGTGTATGGTGTGTGTATGTGGTGTGTATGGTGTGTGTATGTGGTGTGTATGTGGTGTGTGCGTGCGTGTGTGCTGGCGTGAGTGTGCCTGTGGGTGGGTGTTTGCGTGCGTTTATGTGCGTGCGTGCCTGGAAATGCGTGTGTGAATGCAAGTAGAAGTGCATGTATATCACTGTCTTCAGCGTATCAGTACAAAAACAGTTTCCAACGGCTTCGATGTAACAGCTACGATGTGATATTGTCTGCTGTACTACAACTACCTTCTAGACCAGGCGCTGGAAACGTTTACTGCGCGACCAAACCAATGTTTTGCAACAGCTGATGAAGTCTTCGTATAAGATTTTCCATTTTCACGGATGTAGGCCTATACAAGTTTTCCTTTCCACATTACAAAGACCACGACTTGTAGTTAATCTTCTATACATTATTCCGAAAGAAACAGGCGACATACAGTGAATATGATATCCCAAATATCGAAACTGCAGTGAGCAATGCCTAGCTAGGTGGACACAGATCTCGATCGACTGCCCTCTGAGACAAACCGCAAACCTACAGCTCCGTCCCATCCCATCCCCGCGGGACGCGACGCGACGCGACGCGACGCGACGCGACGCGACGCGACGCCACGCCACGCCACGCCACGCCACGCCACGTCCCGTACCGTCCCGTACCGTACCGTCCCGTACCGTCCCGTCCCGTCCCGTCCCGTACCGTACCGTCCCGTCCCGTACCGTACCGTCCCGTCCCGTACCGTCACGTCCCGTCCGTCACGTCACGTCACGTCACGTCACGTCACGTCACGTCACGTCACGTCACGTCACGCCACGTCACGTCACGTCACGTCCCATCATGTCACACCACGTCACGTCACATTACTCCATGTCGTGTCACTCCATGTCGCATCACATCCTCACGTCTATTTAGTCCAGGTCCTGCCACTGAGGTCCAACATACACATATTTTCGAACGCATATACTTTGACATGTGGTGTGTACGTGGTACCCCTAGTTTCAAGAATCTGCTAGGTGCAATTTCGAAATTCACAGCGAAAGCCACGAAACCACCATTTTCCCAAATAGCCGCTATGTACATAATTAATCCATATAACGTTTGATAGGAACGTAGTAGATAGATGATTTTGGTGTCTATTATGGAGTTTCAAATTGCCCGGTACAGTAGTGGCGTTAAAAAATTATTTAAATGTTACTTATAGTTACCGAAATCCAAGATGGCCGCCACACAAAGTCCCTCAAATCAAACATAAAAAGTGAATCACTTTCGATAGAAATGTAGTAGAAGGATGATTTTGCTGTGTATTGTGGGGTTCGCAGGTATGTCCGATACAGTGGTGGCGTCACAAACAATGTAGACTTTGCATAGTTACCGAAATTCAAGATGGCCGCCACCCACTCAAACGTCATAACGATTATTTCGGTGCCTATTGTGATCAGTTATAGTAGGAATATGGTATGAATATGATTTCAAGCACAAATCATGGTATCATACGTTATTATTAATAATAATATTTACATGTTTATTGGAGAAAAAAATCCTATATAAATCCAATTACCATTGATCACGTAACAAGCCTACTGGTAGCTGTGTCCTCATCAAAGTTACATTTGTACATATATTTTTCTTTGCATAGGCCTACCATGTGAAGCCATGATCATATAAAATGATAACAGTCGCAGTATGCTATAGTCTACTATCAGGTTGGCATGTCAAATCCCGACATTAAATGAACAGTCAATGCTTACTCTAATGACCTATCTGCGTTATGCAAGACGTATTTGATTTAATTAGCCGGTTACTTATTTTGACGCGCTGATTTGCGTTCTTTGTGACAAAAGATCACGCTGTTTTGCCCTGCTTTTTTGCATGGACAATGCTTCCTCTTTCATTTTCCAGTGCACTTACATATGACAATCTTCCAGTGGGGTATGAGATATAGATATTTTGCAGAAAATAGGATGACATTTTCAATCACTCAGCCATAGATTGTTGGATCCGAATTTGAGTTGGGGGCATCAAGAAGGTATACGTCCATAGGCAGAAACAAAATAAGCTCTCTGAATATGGTTGAGAATGACATTTGATGTGGGGCGTAGAGCTGACAGGGGCATCTGCGTCGTAGCTGTGATATGGGACTCCACTCGAAGCTTGTCGAAAGTCCGAGATTCTGGCTTAGACTTTTCACCATCCAGTCCTAACATGACCGAGATATTCCTTAGCCTTCTGCATGACCTCTTCAGTTAATTGATTTGACTCTGCAAAATCGGCTAGAAACGTTTGTGTGTCACATGACGGAGAAGCACTTTCACTATGGCTCGGCTCAGTCCCACTCCCACTTATCAGCGAGAATATGCAGTCGTACCTGACGTCTATGGTCACCGGAGCCAAACTCATTGGATGTGACTTGCAGCCGACCACTCCCACGATCCCTTTCCACGCATAGGCAATCGTCAGCTTCTTCCACTGGACATGTCACCGCTTCAACATATTCTGAGGTTGGCTAATCTGTATGTGCATACGACGGTCAGCGTGCATGATCAGTTGAGGAGTTAATACTGGCTAGCGTGCAAGCTGGTTTTGTTGATCAGCGATGTCCAGAACTTGGCCAGCAGCTGCTGTGGATGGGGACATATGTAGAGGTCTCAGTAAGGTCAACAAAATCCACTCTGCCAGACGAAGCCTTTCCCCAGCTTTAATGGATGACTCCAGATAGCTGTCAAATACGACGTGGTGACTGGTTCTGGAGCCATCTGAATGGACCACGGATAGAACACAACGAATGTTCTAAAGGATGCTAAGTTTCGAAATTACAAAATTGTAGACATGGAGTCTAAGATAATGCATCTTCCAAGGAAAATGCATGTCATCACCATTAACACATTTCTTCAGATCAGCAATCAGTGCGCTCTTATCAGGAGGACACGATCAAAAATTATAGAAATTGGGATGATATCATAGACACAGAGTTGAGTGTCATGCCCCGCTCTTTCACGACCTCAATGCACGCTGAGTATCCTGTGTCATCTCGGGTGACACAGTTACACGAGTTGTGGTCGTCGCTTTATAAACTGCCAATATCCGTATCGGATAGGGTATTCCGTATTATGTGGCAGGTCTGATATCTGTTCATTACTAGTTATTGTTATTATAGATTTGTTGCCGTAGTTTAGTTTATTATGTTTATAATTACGCTGTGCCAGGTATAAAGCCAGCCAGTCAGCTATCATTAGGCGCTCTTTAATGTTCTTTGCTGTATTACTCACATATGTTTTCTTTTCTTTTACTGTGCCATCTTATTTACCGACTTACACATATATTAGCAGTTTATATGTTACCAGTTTATCTTATTCCCTCTAATAATTATTAATCTTGGCAAACTTTCCCGGTCGTTATAAAGTTTCCGATTGACGTTTCTGCGCATGCGCGATAAATATAAACCCATCAATGTGCAGCAAAACTACAAAGCATTTATTTAATGCCACGGGCTGTTCGATAACTCTCCTGTGATGATCACTGTGAAGAGTTGCTTAAATGTTCGTTCAATACAATAAAATAGTATATTTCTTTAAATCACTGTTACGGCTTATGGCGCACTACAGTCACGTGATTTACGCTTGCTTCAGTCACGTGATTTAGGCATGCTTCAAAACTTGTTTGCGTCGTGTTAACATGAGACAAATAACTTTGCTGAGAGGTTAAATAACGAACAACCCATAGTATTTATACAATAAATGCTTTGTTCTTTCGCTGCACACTGATGATTTTACATTTAACGCGCATGCGTAGAAACGTCAATCGGAACGTTTATAACGCCGGTTAAAATGTAAGCGCTACACCGCGCTACCAGGTGGAGTGCACGGTGGCGCCTCACGGTGTCCGAACCAAGTACTGCATTTATTACGTTTGACGCCTTGTTTCGGCGGATGATGTCAGCTTTAGGGCGCACAGCTTATCTAGACCAGTCTACTAATATAAAACAGGGGTGTAGTAGTCAGGGTTCCTACTGTGTTAATGACCTATGGATGATTGATTACCCTGTGGGCTGGGCTGTGGACTGGGCTCCTGGAGGCCATCTCTTAGTAAAACATAGCATGCTGTATTGTGCAATTCTAAACTGTGGTCGTACCATTTTATATTTAATGTATGGATGAGGGCATGTGGGGGTCATTCTACTTGTTTATATTTATACTTTTGTGTTATTGTAATATTTAAATAATGTTTTTAATGTTAATGTCTCTGTTTTAGTGTGATTTTAGTATTCTTAGCTTATCTTACATTATTAGTACATTATCAAAGTAATCGTACTCACGATTACTTGTCACGATTAAAGCTGCTCCCTCCACTCATTCGCGTAAAAATCGTTTGCTCTTAGCGATTTTCAGTAATTTCACAAACAGCGGAGGTATCAAATACTCCCTAATGATTGCTGACATGTTACTTCTTTTTTCTGAAATTAATCAAATAAATAGGAACTATTTCGATTTTCGTTTCGATCGAACCCGATCGAAACTCTGTACGAAACCTAACTATGGAAATGGAGATTTGAGCGGAATACGCTTTAGTCTTCACGCGAACAGGACTTGGGGGGCGAGATTGACCTTCATCCTGTCGAGTTGTTTACGTTTAGGAACAGCGAGTTTAGGCACAAACATGATTTTTATATGCCACCAACACGGCAAATTAAGCAGACAAAGACAGCATCGCGGCATGATTGGGAAAGAATATGGAACTAAGCAGTGAATAGCATGACTTCGGACCAGTGACAGTCACAGTGCCCTGGCTTTGCAAGCTACGGACATCGTGCCTGTGGGCCGGCGAACTGTCCCTGACTGCAGTCAACATGCAGCGTTCGCGCAGATGTTCTTCCAGATAGGTTAGTAATTACGAATTGCTCGGCTATAATCACGTATACATATTTAGGCGTATGAGTATACGTCATTGATATTCCTGTTGTTTTTATTAAATTTACGTTATTGTTTACCTTCAACCTTAGCGCTTATTCAGCCAATGCCATGGTACGACAAAATACCAAGGTATGGCTATGCTACGAGTATGACTATGCCAGGCATACACTATGGCCTATACTTAGATGACTACGACATGTCAGTGATTGATTATAATACTGTACCTATGTAATGTTTATGTCACATATGATATGTAGCAGGTTAATATCCTAAGGCTAAGATTAACTAGGCTTAATTGGCCTAATAGTAGCTATAGGTATATAATGTAAATGCATTATAAGTAATCCGTAACAGTTGTACTTAGGCCTTCGTTATACTTATTCATAATGACAATATTATAATATTATAGTTACAATAATAATTTAATACATGATGATAATTTAATACATAAAAATAGGTATAAACATATTATTTTAATTTTTTAGTAACATTAATGTAATAAAATAACAAGACATTGCTTGCATTTGGAAGCCTGGGAGGTGATCGTTCATAACATTGCAAGTTTTTCAAGTACATTAAAATTCAAATGTGTCACATTTTCAGAACTTGAGGTATCATCACCATAGGGCATGCGGAAAGGCTCATCACCTCAGGTAAATGAGTGTTGTAATATACATTAATTTACTCTCTCAACAAACCTTTTATAAAAATTGTACAGATGTATGTCATTTGTGAATCAAAGGGGCCTGGGGCCCTGTGGATGTGCCTCCTACATTGTAGGAATTTGGTATGCCTGCAAACTTTTTATAATAGCTCAAGTGCCTCAATATTGTTTTAAATATGACCCAGTTTAAGTGATAATAATAAGTTTTGGTTCAAAAGCCAGTAGAGGTTTGTGTGCCCTCAAGACGATTTCTAAATCTGACCCTCTATGTGATATTTTACTTGTCTGTATTAATGGGTGGGTATACTTGTTAAATTGTATATAAGTAAAGACATCATAAAGTAAAAACTTTTTACCAAACCTATTTCATGAAATTGACTAAAAACTAATGGCAAGCACAACATAAGTATAACTACAGGTACAATTACTGCACTTAATATATGTATTTATTTCATCAGATAACAAGCAAAGCAGCAATAAAAATTACTTTGATAAATATTCATATCATCGAGCATCCAGCACATGGTATATAAAATACTAATTAGTTCAAAAACATGAATCCCATTCATTGGGCTTTCAAATGATGCCTTTCACAGAGAATACATTAGCTTTAGTAAATATGTGCTTAGTGATACATGTCATACATGTCATGGGAATTTTTTTCAATATTATGAAAGAATTGTCGTACTAAAACATATTTCTGGAAATTTACTTTTGCAAAGAGTTCACCCACATAACACACACAATTGTTACAGAAACATGCTGTAAATAGATATCATATACATACTATGTACATATAATAACATTATGTACAACACTTTGACCATGTTGGATATAGGGCTTTAGAAATAATAAATATATTACATAAAGTAACTAGATTATACTTTATTTTAAAAAATCAGTAGATATATATATATTTTTAAATTTAATTATATGTATCTTTACACCTAAAAAGTGGCTAAACTAGTCAGGGTCCTTGTCATGTGGCTGAGAGTTACATGTGCAATTGCGATATGTTTACTCAATTTTACGAAGAGTACTGGCTAGAGATAGTGGTGAATACTTTTCTTTTGTACAATTATTATTTTTACATATTAATTTCAGTGTGGCGGAATGTTTCCCACATTAGTAGAAATGTTCAATATAACAGGCTTATTTCTATATTATAAATGTCAAACATGCCGTATGGAAAGACATAAATGCGATATAATTACTTCTACGTAGCTAAGCGAACCGATTAAGGCCGTAGATTCAACGACTAGATTTCATTGTCTTTCAACAACAATGGACATCACGTGAAACTGACGTCGATACCTCTCCTGGTCGAGGTCACGCAACAGTTCATCGCGCATGCGCCACCAAAACGTCAGTTCCTCCTCACCTTCATCGTCGTTGTCGTCATCGTCGATGTCAACGCACCTTAGCATGACGCTTGTGAAACTGGGCAACAGGAGTAGCCGCAGACGACGTGGAACGGAAGTAGGTTGGATGTCGTCCACCTTCTCGCTGCTCACACGACCACCTTGTCGTTGCTCAAACGACCACCTTGTCGCCGCTCATACGACCACCTTGTCGCCGCTCATACTACCACCTTGTCGCCGCTCATACTACCACCTTGTCGCCGCTCACACGACCACATTGTCGTTGCTCACACGACCACCTTGTCGTTGCTCCCATGACCACCTTGTCGCCGCTCACATGACCACCTTGTCGTTGCTCACACGACCACCTTGTCGCTGCTCACATGACCACCTTGTCGCCGCTCACACGACCACCTTGTCGCTGCTCACACGACCATCTTGTCGTTGCTCACACGACCACCTTGTCGCTGCTCACACGACCACCTTGTCGCCGCTCACACGACCACCTTGTCGCTGCTCACACGACCACCTTGTCGTTGCTCACACGACCACATTGTCGTTGCTCACACGACCACCTTGTCGTTGCTCACATGACCACCTTGTCGCCGCTCACATGACCACCTTGTCGTTGCTCACACGACCACCTTGTCGCTGCTCACACGACCACCTTGTCGCTGCTCACACGACCACCTTGTCGCCGCTCATACGACCACCTTGTCGCTGCTCACATGACCACCTTGTCGCCGCTCATACGACCACCTTGTCGCTGCTCACACGACAACCTTCTCGCCGCTCACATGACCACCTTGTCGTTGCTCACACGACCACCTTGTCGCTGCTCACACGACCACCTTGTCGTTGCTCACACGACCACCTTGTCGCCGCTCACACGACCACCTTGTCGCGCTCACATGACCACCTTGTCGTTGCTCACACGACCACCTTGTCGCTGCTCACACGACCACCTTGTCGCCGCTCACACGACCACCTTGTCGCTGCTCACACGACCACCTTGTCGCTGCTCACATGACCACCTTGTCGCTGCTCATACGACCACCATGTCGCTGCTCACGCGACCACCTTGTCGCTGCTCACACGACCACCTTGTCGCTGCTCACATGACCACCTTGTAGCTGCTCACATGACCACCTTGTCGTTGCTCACGCGACCACCTTGTCGCGCTCACACGACCACCTTGTCGCTGCTCACACGACCACCTTGTCGTTGCTCACACGACCACCTTGTCGCTGCTCACACGACCACCTTGTCGCCGCTCAACGACCACCTTGTCGTGCTCACCGACAACCTTCGCCGCACATGACATTTTCGAGGCTCCGCCGAGGTCGTCGCGATCGCCACAGTCGAACAATCATTGAAGAATGTACGTCTAGCAATATATTTAGAAAGGCAATGAAATGTTACTTCTGGGAAACCCATGAACAAGATATATCCATTTAATAAGGAAATACAAGTATTTTAGTGTACATTTATGCATCAGTATTTGTGATCAGTAAAAATATTATGAAACTTGTCACAATTATTAACTAAGGAAACTGGTATGAATGAATGGATGAATGGATGAATGGATGAATGGATGAATGGATGAATGGATGAATGGATGAATGGATGAATGGATGAATGGATGAATGGATGAATGAATGGATGAATGAATGGATGGATGGATGAATGGATGGATGGATGATTGATTGACGAACGAACGAACGAACGGACGGACGGACGGACGGACGGACGGACGGACGGACGGACGGACGGACGGACGGACGGACGGACGGACGGACGGACGGACGGACGGACGGACGGACGGACGGACGGACGGACGGACGGACGGACGGACGGACGGACGGACGGACGGACGGACGGACGGACGGACGGACGGACGGACGGACGGACGGACGGACGGACGGACGGACGGACGGACGGACGGACGGACGGACGGACGGACGGGTGAATGAGTGAATGAATGAATGAGTGAATGAGTGAATGAGTGAATGAGTGAATGAGTGAATGAGTGAATGAGTGAATGAGTGAATGAGTGAATGAGTGAATTAATGAAATTTTTATTCAACAACATACATACATACATGTACAGTACATACACGGTATTCTTGCTGTTGTGACATGTTGTTGTCGTGAATTTACACAAGCAATGGAATGGTGTCGAATCGTTGTCGACATCTCTTCTGGTCGGGGTCGTGCATCGGGGCATCGCGCATGCGCCGCCAGAATGTGCCATGCGCACTCTCCTCTCCGTCTTCCACGCCGTCCCACGTGATCTGGATCGAGGGAGAATCAGGCAGCAGGAGTTGTCTCAGACGACGTGGAACGGAAGTAGGTTGGATGTCGTCGAATAAGACAAAGATGTACTTGAACAGCGGCTTGCTGCTGTCGAGCGCCGTCGCCAGGTAATTCATGCAGTCGCTCTCGTCGATGAACTCCCGCGTCAAACACACGACCACCTTGTCGCTGCTCTGGAAACCGCGAACGAAGTTGCGCAATTTCGAGGCTCCGCCGAGGTCGTCGCGATCGCCAACGTAGAGACGCAAGCCCCACTCGTCCTCGGCTCGAGGCAGCAGACGCGTGCACACCCAGCGCGAGATTCTCGCCACGCCGCCCTCTTGGTCGCGAGGGTTGGCAGAGTGCATGAAATACAACATCATGGCGTCATACCTGTTCTCCGGGTCATGAGGGGTAACAGCGCCCTCTACCCACATATTGTCATGACTAACTAAAGTAACGTCATATCACGTGAAAACCGCGTGCATCTATTTCATTTGGCTTGTGCCACAGGGTTGTTTCCACGAACACGTCCGCTATAGACTTATAGGCCGAGAACATCGAATTCATATCAGATGTTGCCAAACGTAGCGTGCCACAGCACAATACGCTGGTCGCTGTGACTCACTCGATGAATGTGAAGGTTTATCTGAAAATCAGTAAATGATCAGCCTACCCCGGGGTCCGTTTGGCAAAGAGCCAGTCGAGATTTCACAACCCACCAAATGCGGGGCATATACCCAAGACAGAATCACGCGCGCGGTATTCCCATCTCTAACAGATAGACAGCAATGTCGTTTAGTCGGCTGAATTGATTCCATTAAAAATACATTTTGATGATAAAAGATAACACCAAGTTCCCACCAAAAAATGGTGAGGATTGTGTGATGATTTGTTCAGCAGCTATAACATATGGACGTCATTGGACTGGTGGATTGGTTTACGAGTCCCAGTCGGCAAGTAGTTAGCCAGATAAATATTAATTGTGTGTTTATTGGCCCTCTTTGATGCTCAGCAAAATCCCCAAATGTCATTCGACATTAAGCAATTGAATTCTGGATCATTATCTCTACCCCCTAACAACTAATATATGTAGTGACCCCCACATACACACACACACACACACGCACACGCACACACACACGCACACGCACACGCACACGCACACGCACACGCACACGCACACGCACACGCACACACACACACACACACACACACACACACACACATATAAGATAAGCTAAGAATACATTAATACATTATGTAGCCCCACACGGAAATTACAGTTCTGCTTGTATGCTGTATGAACATGCAAAGGCAAATATCACAAAAAAAGAAACAAATAAAATCACACTAAACACAGACATAAACATTAAAAACATTGAATTATTACAATCACACAAAAGTATAAATATAAACAAGTAGAATAGCCCCCACACGCCCTCATCCATACATTAAATATAAAATGTTAGAATGTTTAGAATTGCACAATACAGCATGCTATGTTTTGCTAAGAGACGGCCCCCCCCGGGAGCCCAGCCCACAGGGTAATCAATCATCCATAGCCTAGGTCATTAACACAGTAGGAACCCTGACTATTGATAATAGTAGACGTCTAGATAAGCTGTGCGCCCTAAAGCTGACATGAGTGGAGTGCACGGTGGCGCCTCACGGTGTCCGAACCAAGTACTGCATTTATTACGTTTGACGCCTTGTTTCGGCTCGTCGCTGGTACTGGTGATACTTTTCTATTTTACAGAGAAAAACACACCACTGAAACGCAGCTTGAGTTGATTTACTAAGCTGATTCCTGTCTTATTTTTGAGGTACACAATCCGGGGGAAATCCACTTGGAAATTTGGTGTTCGGGTCGCGTCAACCAATCAGGAAACGGAGACCAGGAAGTGACGCACCGGGTGACACATTTCTCAAAATAAACATTAACCTGATGTAGTCTGACTTCGATGACACGGTTTATATGCATCGGGAATTTAACGTTTAATTTAATACGACATCGATTGTTGCGTGGTGAACACTTAAATCGGCATATTTTGTGAACAGCAGGACTTGTCGTCGCATAGCGTACGTAAGTGTTGAGTTCGCACTGGCTATTGAGTATTGGTAATGACTGGCTACTGGCAATGCTACATCATGTCTGTTCACGAGTCATGGCGTTTGAATTGAGAGTGAGACGATAACAACAACAACAGACCTCGCTTTGCCTATGCTATGGCTGTGACTTTGTTTGGTCACACTAGTGTTGTGTATTAGCTAGTTTGTCGCTGCGTCACGACTACCACCCTGGGTAGGTGAGCTGGGTGGCCATACTCCTGATCTACAGGCTGAACAATCAGCAGTAAATCGCGTACGACCTTGCCCGGTAACACTAACAGAGGCTCAGACAAACTCACAGATCCCACTGAATTCATACTCTCGTGTACTGGCACTGTATTGTGCTGTACTGTATGCACTGTGTTGTACTGGCACTGTATTGTGCTGTACTGTATGCACTGTGCTGCACTGGCACTGTGTTGTACTGGCACTGTATTGTGCTGTACTGTATGCACTGTGCTGCACTGGCACTGTGTTGTACTGGCACTGTATTGTGCTGTACTGTATGCACTGTGCTGCACTGGCACTGTGTTGTACTGTCCTGTATTGTAATGTACTTACCGTGCTATATACTGCGCTGTAGTGTAGGCCTACTGTAGTACAATCAATGTTATAAGGGAAGAGGTTGGAGGGTCTGAAATACGAGATATATGGATTATATACATCCCGTGACTGAGCACTTTGCACATGTATGGAAGTTGTGTCTTGGTGCGAAAGCAAAATGTACAGGTGTAAAAATCAAACGTCACACAAACACTCCAGCATTGTGAAACCCCATACCCACATTTCAACAGATCATTGATATGTAGATAGATAGATAGTTTATTTTTATTTATGTTGATCATTTCCAAATGATATGAGAGTTTGTGTATAATGTTATTATTATTTTGTAATAAATTTTAATCTGTATTCTGTTTTTTAGTTTGAGAAGGGCATGGCAGTGTATAAATCTATGACTTCATCCACATTCTTCTGCAGTACACCACATCATGCATGTATTGTGTTTGTTTCTTGCTGTTGTTAAGTAAAATATTCATGCGCAAATCTCGACGGAAGGCAACTTGATAACTTTGGCTACCGTAAACTCCCTATTATAAGTTAGCTTTACACAAAACATCGTTAGATGGCGTGTTTGTGCGCGCGAATATTTATAAACCATACTTACTGCGTTCACATGCGCGAATTTGTTTAATTAATTATAAATAATATAATAATAATTAGCAGCATCACCATGATCTGCAGACAATTTTTTGTTTTATTATGTAATAATAATATTTTATTTCATATTATTTGTGACACTTCACAACATACTGCTATTAAAAACAGGTAATATTAAAAAAATACATGTGTGTATATAATTTACTAAGATTACATATTAGTCATAAAAATACATAATAATAATCAATCTAGCAAATACAGTAAACGCTGTCTTGTGCGACCTCTGTCATGTGCGACCACTCATCTTGAATGACCGTTTTCCTAACCACAGGTCGTTTCTAATTAAAATGTACCCACAATGAATGACTATTTAAGTACTTACTTTTTCTTAAGTAGAAAAGTTTACTTTTCTTGAGTAAGGAAGTACATTGTTTGGAAGTACTTTTACCTGTAGCGAAGTACATAATACTTTTTACAGATTGTAAGCCTAGTTGGCCTACGCAATGTTGCACCATTATAGTTCATAGTGTTTAATATATTTATTTATTATGCATAGAACAAAAAAGTAAATAATTTGTATACCCGGTATGTATGGTGTACACTCTAACTTATATTTGTGAATGGTTTGTTTTATTCATAACAGTTGGTTGTGTTGCCCATTTAGAACTAGTTTTAGGAGAAAAGTACTTTTGTGTTTACTTCAAGTACACGTTTTTACTTGTACTTCAAGTACATTTTTAGAAGTACTTCACTTTCACTTGGGTAGCTTTTTAGGGTTACTTTAAAATACATGTAAATGTACTAATTGTACTTGTTACTATAGTGATACCGTCGTGCAACTACCTCCATTAAAGACAGAGCGTGACGACCTCTATGAACTAGGGGGAACTGGTATTATCGCTTACAAATAAACGTCTAGTCTCACCAAACTTGTCTTGTGACAGTGTTGTAGTAAGTTATGTTCACACCATATACAAACAATATACACCACAAGTTACGGTACATGACATAACCACATGGTCGATATATGCCACATGGTACGGTACACAATATACAATATACTGCCGTGTGCTCATATGTCTCAGAAACTGTTGAGCCTCTATTTTTGTAATTTGGTATAGATGTATTTTAGGGAAACTGCAACTATGCATGAGAAATTTGGATTGGATTGTTCTTTTTTCAAAATTCTTGTGACTTTTTCTTTAATTTTGCATAACCATATGTTAGGGTATTGTACTATAATTTAACTTACTTTGGAACTTTATTGTCGAAGATGAGTATGACGTTTCGACCTGTCAGCTACGGGCCTTGTTCACATACTGGTGTCAGGTACGTTGCTCCCTATGGACTGTTTGTCATAAATCAGATGCTGCCTGGTCTCACTGGACTAGCCTAGTTTGTTCTCTGGTGGTCGTCACATTTTGTAAGGAAATCTGAGGCAACACACGTGACATCTGTACGTTAACAAGGCCCGTAGCTGATGGGTTGAAATATCATGTATACTCACCTTTGACAATAAAGCTCCAAAGTAAGTTAAATTATACTACAATAAATCATTCTTGGAGCCATGAACAATATATTCAATATATTTTAGAGTACATAGATATTAGGATACACATGATATTTGTATTTGATTGAATATGTCTAAGAGCACATCAGGACCTCCTAAAAATCTACATGTCTTAATTTGTATCTTGTATCTGCCTGGACAGGCTGGGAAAATATACTTGTGCATTTGAGACTGCCTCACTTGACCCCCAACTGTGGAGGCTAGGGAGACTGCTGGGAAGTGGGAACCATGGCTAATTGAAAGTTGGGTATTGACTGCCACCCACTGAAGGCCAGGTGGCCTGCCTGGAACCTGGTCAGATCAAAATGGCTGCAAATGAAATATGTATTACATCATTTAGTTAATGCTCCATACTGACTGTTTGTCATATATCAGATGCTGCCTGGTCCCACTGGACTAGCCTAGTTTGTTCTCTGGTGGTCGTCAAGTTTTGTAAAGATTGTGTAAAGAGGGAAGTTTTGCATGTAGTACTTACAATTTCATGTTTGTTTAATGCAGTATAAAGGTAATCCACCGTCCCCCTTTAAATTATACAATCCTAGTAAAAATGCGTGGTTTGTTAAAAATATTAAATTAGTGTCCTGATAAAAATGATATGTTTGCATTAGAGCCATTTTGTGGAGCTCAGACATGTTATTGGTGTGTGACACACATGTAATTGTGAATTGTTGAGTAGCTGTAATAACATTATGTTGTTTGTTTATAACAACAATGCTGGAAAGGGAACAAGTTTATATCAGTTCCTGTCCTAACTTTAAAAAATCTCTGGTTATTCCAGCCAATAGGCTATGTAAGTCTCGCGCTCAAAAATGAGGTTAGGAGCAGTTGGGGGCAGGAAGTCCAGTTTCTCCATGTTGAAAGATAGGACCTTGTTTTGTTTTTGGTTGTAATAATCGGACTCTTCCCAAATTCTCCCAAATAACTATATTTTCCGAAGGTTAATTACAAGTAGAAGCAGTGTAACACTTTGCCGGTAAGAATGATCATGGAAATCATGCTTTTAATCGATTATTATGGTGGTTGCCATGGCGTCGGTGGCTAGTAATTGTGTTTAGTAGCGATCTTGACAAGTAATGAAGAATGCCATCTTTCACGCAGTACAACCTGATTTGGGGCAAATGTGTACATGTGTTATTATTACGTGCATTTGGACAACTTGTCAAATATAAGTGCTTATCGAACTGTTGTGAAACTACAATGTACACAAATGTAAAATGCAAATCGCATAAAAGACACATACGGCCTAAATCATTGTTACTTTCTGCACTACATAAATCACTATAATATTATATATAATATTATATGAGAGTGTGGTAACTCAATATTAAATCGGACAGTTAAGATAGGAAAGCTATAACCCAATAATTGTTTATGACCTCATTTTCCTAATATTTGTCAGTTGTAAACCACAACTGTCATCCCTCGTTAGAATATCATTATTGTGTCCTGTCCCTAATCAGCTCCAATCGCGCGGAGTCTCGCCATGTATTGTGACACACTTAGTTATTTCACAGCCTGGTTGACATTGCCAGACAGTCAGGGCACTGGTGTCATGTGGTCACGCTGTGTCTCATGCGCCACTCATGTCACCTACCTACTTCTCTCACCTGTCTCTGTCAAGTGTTTATTCCTGCTGCTAGGGTCAGTCTCCAAGTCTGTCACCAACTCTAGGCACATGCAGTCTCAAATGTAGGCATGTCACTTGTCGATTCTAGGCATGTCACTTGTTGACTCTAGGCATGTTACCAGTCCCTTGACACATTTATAAACATGTGACCTATCAACTCCAGGAGTGTGATCAACCAGATATAGCCCGTCACCTGTGAACTCTAGGTCTGTCACATGTGACGTGGCACCACATGCCTGTCAACATCAGAGCGAATGTGTTCAATTCAGTTCAATATGATTTATTCAAACAACATTCAACAAACATTACAATTTAAGACCATGTGAACATGCTGTACACAAGAAGTTAAAAAACTTGTAGTAGTATGTGTCCAACACCAGTAGTATGTGTCCAACACCAGTAGTATGTGTCCAACACCTGTAGTATGTGTTCTGGTGTTGAAGCAACAATACTGTGTTTTTTCTAACATTTTCTTAATACAACTATCACAAGTGGCACGTGTCAGTTAGCGAATCGGCCCGTCATTCGTATATAGCACTTGTGATAGCACTTAACAATGATGATGCTGTGTGTGGATTTACCAAATATATCTGTCAAAACACATGATTCATGACAGACATACACACACACGTACTCATCCACACACACACGCACACACACACACAGACCTACTCATACACGCACACACGCACATACACACACACACACACACACACACACACACACACACACACACACACACACACACATCTAGTCATCCACACACACACACACGCATGCACACACACACACCTACTCATCCACTCACACACACACTCACTCTCTCTCATACACACAAACACACACTCTCACACTCTCACACACATACACACACCTACTCATCCATGCACACACTCACACACACGCACATTCATCCACTCACACATACACTCAGTCTCTCTCACTCACACACACACACCTACTCATCCATTCACCCACTCACACACATACACTCTCTCTCTCTCACACACACACACCACACACACACCACACACACACACTACACGCACACATACACGCACCCATGCAAGCACACACACACACACAAACACGATGTTAATATAATAAGATTTTATGATTGATTTATTATCCAATAATACTGCGTTATACTTCACACTTGATCGTCTTGTGTTATATCAGGCATTGCACAGTTGATCGGCTGGTGGCGCCACCATGCCATCGAAAGATGCCATAACGTATCGCAAAATTCACAACACTGGTGTGATCTCGGCTAGAGAAAGTAAGCATGGCATTGAGAGTCACAGTGACGACAACTTGGCACCGGTACGGACACTGCGTAAGCGGGGCTGTCCCCGAGTACAACCGCCCAAGTATCTTAATGCTGTGCACAGCAACGACACCGACAACTTGTCCCACATTGACATGCAACCCATCACAAGTGACACCACCTGTGCAGATTGCCAGGCCATGTATGGAAATAATGAAAACCGGTCGAGAGTGCCTGGTGGAGAAGGAGTTAAGGCAGGTGATACGGCAGACATCTACTCGTGTCAACGGTGTGTGAGTGGAGCCGACGGTCAGAGTGGTGTCCTCGCGGCCAAGGAGCCGGACTATGAACAGTGTGACATCAGTGGGGACAGGGGATGTCTCACATGGACGAGTGGACGTGTCGACGGTCAACTTTTTGTGCAACGTCAGACAAGTGACACTGATGATGCCAAGGACGTCGTCTCTGGCAGCGAAAACACATGTGTTGACAGCGCTGGGTCAAGAGATACAGACGACAATGCTGTCTCTGTGAATGATGACCATGACAACGCTGTCTCTGTGAATGGTGACCATGACAATGCTGTCTCTGTGAATGGTGACCATGACAACGCTGTCTCGGTGGATGGTGACCATGCCAACGCTGTCTCGGTGAATGGTGGCGGCAACAACAGCATTGTGTCGGGTGGTGGTGACCAAGACTGCGCTGTTTCGCAGGGTTTCGACAATGGTATCATTGTCTCGGGGGGTGGCGACAAGAATCAGTCAGAAACTGACGTCAAGTTAGTCAGTGAAACCACAAATGGCAGCTTCCTCGATCTTTCCTTCATCGATGACACTGGGCATCGTCCTACTGACACCAGAATTGCTGTTGTTGTGTGCGAGATGAGAGAGACTACATTAGACCCAACCCGTGAAGCCGTGGATGGGAACGTACACCTGGACGGCGGCACAGAGACATCAACTGACCCAGGACACGACGACACCAACGTCACTCTCGATGACGATCGGTTCAAGCATGACACACTAATGCTAGAACTGTTGTCGTTAGTGCCCCGTGACGACTCATATGACGACTCACGCGACGACTCGCAGTCGTCAGACGACCCAGGGTGGAGGCGGCCCCAGCAGCTGCGGAGACGCACGAGAGCGCCGGTTCGAGACTGCGGGGACTCCGACTCCGACGACTCCTTCCTGCGTTCCTACAGCTCGCATCTCTTCCAAATGGACGACGACGACGACGATGACGACGATGATGTTGGATACCGTACTTTCGGTATGTTGCGCGAAATGGCAGATTACGACGATGAAGACGACAATGAAACGAGCCTGTTATCGTCACCCGAGCCAGAACTGTTGTCGCCGTTCATCGTCGGCGAGTTGCGTCACACCGAGTGCTGCGTGTGTCTGGAGACGCGCTCGCTGCACGTGCGCGCGTGTTGCGCGTATGCGGCGTGCGATGACTGCCTGGCGCGCTACTATACGGCGCAGGTGCGCGCCGCCTGCATCCGAGTGCGCTGCATCGGCTGCGACGCGCACGTGCCACGCGACGAGATCATCTTCCGGCTTGACGACGACGCGAAGCGCTTGTTCGATAGGTTCCTCGTCGATGCCAACCGCCACCCTCGCATCAAAACGTGTCCGCGCTGCAGCGTCACCACTCGACTTGATGCGCATGCGCAGCTTGGACAGCCAGAAGGTCTGCGGATCACGTGTACTGACTGTCTCCTCGACTGGTGCTTTCCGTGTCAGGCGCCCTGGCACGACGGCGCCACCTGTCGGCAATACCGCAAGGGTGACAAGCTGCTGAAGGCGTGGGCGAGACAGCAGCAGCGTGGACAGGCGAACGCCCAGAAGTGTCCACGGTGTAAGGTCAGTTCCCTCTTGGCTGATGTTCACGACTCCACGCATTCGTCTGTGATTAGTGGTAATACAAAATCTTTAGTTAAGATAGATCCTACCCCAGCTAACTGTATAGTTGCGCATGTTATTAAAATATACAATGTGTCCGTATGTATATACCTCCATTGAATGACAAACACCTTTCAAAAGTTTAGAAGATAATTGCATAGTAAATGAGGAGGAAAATGTGCGCGTGCACGTAAGGGTGTGCGAGACGTGCATGCGTACATGCCTGTGTCTGTCTGTATGACCTATGGTGGAGCGTGTATCAAACTTGGCAAATGATGCACCATTGGTGTATAACTTGGTGCCAGAGGTACAGCGGTCTATAATCAGAGTCAGAACTTCGCCATTACCTTCTGACGGTGATGCTATATCCCTACAGTACGACCTACAGTATGACCTACAGTACGACCTACAGTACGACCTACAGTACAATCTACAGTACGCTGACCCTGCCAGTGCTTATAAGAGTTATTCCCGGACAGGTTGCAGGTATATACATATATATTATATCTATGTTGTTATCTATCTGTGTGTTTCTCTGCAGACATACATCCAGAGGGCTACGGGATGCGATCACATGACATGCACGCAGTGTTCTATGGACTTTTGCTACGCGTGTGGCGGCCGCTACTACCGGCTGAAGTACCTCGGTAGTCACCACAGTCGTCTCAGTGTCCTCGGCTGTCGCAAGAACTTCAAACCAAACAAACCCGTGCAACGCCGGCTCATCCGTGGCACGCTGTTCGGTACGGAGCAGTGTCCCCTTCTGATTCCATCTACTCGACACATGTCCTTCTAGACGTCGTGTAATATATTCTATACACGCGTGAACTCCTAGACATCGTGAGATTTAGACTAAACGTATTTGTACCAACAAGACTTTGTGTTATAAATTATATTCTATACACACTTGTACTTCTAGATATTGTATGATATACACTAAACGTATTTGTGCCTTCTAGACATCGTGTTATATATTCTATACACACTTGTATTTCTAGACATCGTGTTATACATACTAAGCACACTTGTACCATCTACTCATAGCTCATCGTGTATATATATATATATATATATATTGACGGTCGTGTACGTTATTGTTATGACGTGACATCTGTGTACTGTTGCAGGTATCAAAGTGGTGTCTCTGCCGATTCTGGCGACACTGGCCGTGGGGGCGGGTGTGGTGGTGGCCGGGGCAGGGGTGGTTGCCCTGCCCGTCTATGGCAGCTATAAGCTGCACAAGTATCTCCAGCGGAAAAAGGCTTTGAAAGGGAAGAGAGACCGACGACGTGAGGTGTGGAGGGCGAGAGAAGTTGACGACGTGGCAGACTTTATGAATGGACTCATCAATGCAGGTACAGCGTCTACTGGCTCAACTGACACCTACTCAATGTTCAACAAGTTAAGTTTACATGCACCCATGGTATCTGCTCCAGAAGTTACCCCTGATGACCTTCACCTATACATGTACGTGTGTTGTAGCAATAACCCCTGATGACCTTCATCTATACATGTACGTGCGTTGTAGCAATAACCCCTGATGACCTTCACCTATACATGTACGTGCGTTGTAGCAATAACCCCTGATGACCTTCACCTGTACCTGTACGTGTGTTGCAACAATAACCCCTGATGACCTTCACCTGTACCTGTACGTGTGTTGCAGCAATAACCCCTGATGACCTTCACCTGTACCTGTACGTGTGTTGCAGCAATAACCCCTGATGACCTTCACCTGTACCTGTACGTGTGTTGCAGCAATAACCCCTGATGACCTTCACCTGTACCTGTACGTGTGTTGCAGCAATAACCCCTGATGACCTTCACCTGTACCTGTACGTGTGTTGCAGCAATAACCCCTGATGACCTTCACCTGTACCTGTACGTGTGTTGCAGCAATAACCCCTGATGACCTTCACCTGTACCTGTACGTGTGTTGCAGCAACGATTGCAGAACGCCCACCGCCCAGGTTTGAGATCGGTGATGTGATATCCCGTAGGCGTCGTGTGAGATAGCTTCTGATAAAGCTACCCTCCTATGGAATAACATTGTCCACTTCAGAACGACGTCTACCCAGTGGTTGGATGGAAAGTGCGCCTAATGTATCTCCCCGAGTTACTTTGTTCGTTTTCACGTTATTATTATAGGATACATATTAACTTTCATGCCCTGGGATGCAGACTGAAGCCAACGTGCTCAATAGTAATCACAAACATCATTAAAAGAAATGTATTATATATCGACGATAACTTAGCCTGCCTATGTATATAGCTATGAGTGAGTAAGACCGGCCTTGAACGCACTGTGTAACGCATGCGTTAGATAGGCGCTGGATGAGAGGAGCTCGGCCACCTGATTCACAGGGTTGTCAGTTCACTTCCTGGGACATGACAGTAGTTAATTGTGGACAATGTCAAATAAAGCAGAACATATAATCAAGTTACAGGTGTATACAATAATGGACCAATTTATAATACGATCGAATATAAAGGAATATAATAGTGTTGAGTGGTAAGTAAAAACAAATAATTTACTTATCAACGTGATGTTACATATGGTAGTGTGTTCTTAATCTATGATCTGAATCAATTATCTTATTTGTACAGACCACATGTTTGAATGATTTGAATAAACACTTTGATTACCCTTACTGGGAATGCAACGCTGGAACCTTTGGCTCAGTGCGTTGTCGTAGCTAAAAAAAATCAGAATTAATTTCAAAATAACTTTCAAGACAATCTATAAACAATCATCCTATGAACTGATGGTAACGTTTATACACAGTAGATCCCAGACACAACGTTTATACACAGTGCATCTCAAACACAAGGTTTCTTTTTATTAATCTTAATAATAAGTAGAGTGAATTTAGTTTCTAAATTATGTAAATTTCATTTAAAAACAGTTACACCTGTCATGCCGTCACGGTCTTTTGTCTGGAAGTGATAGAAATGTACACTTGGAGTGTCCCAATACAGGTTCCTACAACCTGCCGCTGCACGAAACAAACCAGTATCTTTAAATGTTTGACGTTTTTCCGACCTCCGTCATTGTGAAGCGGTCGTTTTCCTCCGTTTGCCATACAATCGCTAGGGGGCGCGCTCGGTTGCCAGGACAGAAACGCAGCGAATGAAATGCTATATTTTGGTTCGAGTATGCCATCTCGTATGGCACCGAGCGCTGTGGTGCCGAGTCATTTGGTGCCGTGTCTTGGTGCGGCGACATGTCATGTAGACCTCAAGGACAGTCTGCATAGACAGTGAAAGTAGCCAGTCTTCCCCCAAAATTGACCAAACAAACATGTTAGACGGTCAAAATTATACCCTTTTCAAGTTGAATGGTTTGAACTACCTACAGCTACGTCGCCAGAATGTATATATTCTAGTTCATCAACTTGATCTGGCGATAAGTTTGTCCAACTTTTGCAATGTGATTTCTCGGACATATTTTTCTTTCAAAATACAGTCTTATAAACTGCCATACGACATCTAAAGTTTCAGTAAAACGACGAGCAACCTGTTGTTACACTCGAACACATTATGTTGGATCTCACCAACTGTGAAGAGTACACACACAGACACCTATTGGCAGTAAGAGTACACACACAGACACATATTGGCAGTAAGAGTACACACACAGACACGTATTGGCAGTAAGAGGACACACACAGACACGTATTGGCAATAAGAGTACACACACAG
>JAODUO010000627.1:0-7500 GCA_025642075.2 Ridgeia piscesae
AAACCCCCCCCCCAAAAAACCCCACCCCAACCCCAACTCCCCCCCAAAAAACCCCACCCCACCCCACCCCACCCCACCCCACCCCACCCCACCCCACCCCACCCCAAAAACCCCACCCCACCCCACCCCACCCCACCCCACCCCACCCCACCCCACCCCACCCCACCCCACCCCACCCCACCCCACCCCACCCCACCCCACCCCACCCCACCCCACCCCACCCTAAATCCCCCATCTCACCCAAACCTTGGTCGGGTAAAATGTGGGTTATATTACTATCTGTTCCGGGTCATCGACGGGGCCTAAAAACCCGTCTCTTCAATGTCCCTTGGAAATTAAGAAGGTTTCTGGCTTTTGCACTGGCGTTCCCCCCGGCTCCGGCCCCCAGGGCGGGTTCTGAAAAGGTCACACGCCAAGATGTACTCCCCATTCCGGTCTACTAGCCACTGCGATGGAGATGCCAAACATCGACAGGATTCTTGCGGTGAATATAACTGTTTAATTCAATAATAGTGATAATTTTCCTAAACGATGACTGTACCTAGTTTGGTAAATGTTGTGGCTATCTCCAGTGTAGTTCTAAATGGTTTATTTAATTCTATTTTCGTCGTACATGACGTATAATATGCATCGGGGTGTCGGCGTAATGGCGTAAACAATACCGAAGGCAAGGCTAACTTTTTTCTTGGGCAAGTGACGCAAGTTTTAACTAGTCTTGCTATGGGTGTAAGTTCATAGATTGGAATTATATGTAATGTTTAAATATTCATAATAATTTGTTAATCTCAAGCCAGTTTAACAACAGCCGATCATTTAACCGATCTGTCATTCTGTGCTGTCAGTTTATACCAGCCCTTGCTTGGCCTAGGCCCAAGCCCAGTTAGGCATTGATAACTGTTTTCAATTTTACTGCCATTCGCTTGTATTTATTATTGATTTGTGTTATTTATATTTTATGATTGTTCATGTGCAATTTATTTATTCTGATCCTGTTTTATTATTGTGAATAAAATCCCCTACAACTATTCCTAATTATAATTAATAAAAATTTGCATTTTACTTCTAGAAATTTAAGCATTACTAAGAATTGTGTATTTGTTATTTCTAGTATATGTATTTAAATGCTTGGCATGGATATACAATAATTCTATGTGTTTGATTAATTATTGTAGTTATTACATGCACTTTGAATTGTTTTATTTCAGAAATCTCCACCTGAAAGTTACACACATTACGTGTATGCATAATTACAAGCTTCATCTGGCTGAAGATGACACAGCAACATATCTACGCTGTCTAAAGATACAGTCCCTGTGAACATGACATTACACTGCAGTTTTAATAGACAAGAACACAGCATTATTGCATTGCCTGAACAAAACTATCTGTCAGTTAACTGTGAAGGTAGTAGTTCAAGGTACATAGCCTACAAAGTCGTCAATATATCATAGGCATCATCTGCATACACTAAATAATTTTACACAATTTATCTCGCTGAATGTGACACATAATACACATTGAATAATACAGACATCACTTTACAACTTAATTACAAAGCACTGGAATTAGATGGTTTCTGTACGACACAGGACACACTGGATTATGAACATTCCTGCGTAGATCTTGCAGAATATTGTGAATTTGCAAAAAGATTTGTGAGGTGGAGTAATGTGAGCAGCTTCTTCACCGTGCACTTTATCCCTATGGAGGGTAACCCAGAAAGCAGCATTTGGCACACGAGATGTTGGAGTCGGTGCGAAACACTGTTAACATTTATAAACATTACTTCATCAAGTTCATGTTGAAATGCAGAATATTATGAAAGGGAAACATTTATTACTGGTCTCTCTGAGCCTGCAGTATTTGTCCAACCTGTAAACACACGGTCACCCATAAACAAGTGAAGTATGACAACTGTGCTTCATTTTTGTTTTGGAGTTTGTTATTTAGATAATATTTATTAATAAAGTTATTATTTAATGACATGTATTTATTGATGGTTGATCATAATGTTTCATATGGTTCTAAACATTGCATAAATTATATTTACTTCATAATTATTTACTGCTGGCTTTCATCAAAACATAACCCTTTGCCGAGTTAGCATGCTAACATTAGCCAATTTTAACTTATTAATTAAGTTGGTGTTAATTGAAATTTCTGGCTAATGTATATTTACTACCGTAATTAATGTGGACATGTCTTAATAATTATGGACATTATGGCCGTTTATTCATGTGTATATACAAAGTACGGCTGCTAATTATATATTGATTTATTCATTAATTTATTATTAATGATTTTTTTTTTACATAATTATTTAATTTATATTCTTACCATAAGTAAGGTGGTTTTACAAATTTCATGTTTATATAATATAAACATATTCATGGAATTGTGGCATTTTACAAAAAAGTTTCTGTCTGTTGAGGTTGCCTGCTAATTATCACCTATTAACTAATTTATTATTACATGACTAGTTAATATATATTATATGCCAATTATCACCTATTAACTAATTTATTATTACATGATAGTTAATATATATTATATGCCAATTATCACCTATTAACTAATTTATTATTACATGACTATTAATAATATTTATTCTCTAATAAATGTGGTTATGCACACTGATAATAATATTATGTATAAATATCTTCATATTTATGGACTCGGCTGGTCTTAATTAGAATGTTTCGGCCTGTTAACTTGGTGCACTACTTAACTAATATTAGCTAATTAACTGGATTAATTAGTATGAAAAAACATCAGTATTGAAAATTTATCACTCCATTCAATGTATTTTAAAATGTTGCAAACAATTTTTAATAGTTTATAAATTACAACGTTATGCCATTTTAAAGTCACTTATTCGAATATTTATCAACAGAAACAAAAAAGAGCTTATTTTACCATTATAAGAGATACACAAATTTTGCGCAATTTTTTCGTTTTTAAATTGCAATAATTTTGGATCTAATAAAGGTATCGTAATAAAATTAACAGTTACGTGACTGTAACTTATTACCTTTCATTTAAGCCTAAATCCTGTGGTAATTTTTTGAAGTGCCTACAGCAGGGCTACCTACTATATTTTCCGTAACGAAAACATGGGGTGTGGAGGGGGAGGGTTGTCTCGGGACCATCTGTATACTGTTGGCCCTGGTCCTAAAGTCCATCTCGTGGCTGTAACTAAATCCCAAGTCATTCATTTTGATTAAAACTGATGAATTGTTTCCTTCCCTAGTCTGGGTTTGCCCCAACCACCGAAGCAGCCACGGTTTCATTTACTGATAAATTGCAACACGGACTAGTATTCGTAGTTGCCAAGTTGGGTCGATGATTTTTTCGCGGCAACGCATTTTAGCCGTTTAAAATCGTCAATACTTCACTCAAAACAACTTTCCAAACAATGTATTTGCTATGATTTTATTAAACATACGTGTCATGTAAGAGTTTATCCAAATGTCTTATTAAAACGATGTTTTCCTGCGGTCAACTGCGAAATTGCCGGCAACCAGCAGACAACCGGAAGTAACTTATACATCTTGTGCTAGGTTGACCTTGCTGCGCTACTCTAGCGGCCTTGAACCCGGAGACAGCAGTCCAGTGCATATAAGTCCGTGTCGCCATCATAGCGTTATACGAAAGCATTCGCTATGTGGCGCCACTCATATGGCGCGGGAATTCGCGAACGCCGATGGTGGCGCTGTTTGTCAAGTCGGTGTAGCCCCACTACCAGGGATGGTGGGAACTGTTTGGCTTCATTAACGAGGATTTCTAGGATACCTGGAAACAACAGGCTGTCTTCTTTATTACAGAAGTGTTTTCAATTGGTAAATTTCCATTGTTGACAAATGTTATAGGTCTGTAAATACGACCAACAACTGCAGAAGCCCAACCGCAACCAAATTCAATTATAACATATATTAAACGAACACAGGTTTTCCACTTAAAATAAAGGTGTGCAAAATCCACATTTCAAGTGATAAACTATATACATGTTTCATGCAGCTGTATACGCCTGTGCTGCAAATCGCATGACATATTGCATGTGCTTTATTGGCCAATAAAGCTACGATGATCGCAAACATGTGGACGGTTGTCGTAGAACGCTGCATATACGACGATGCAAAACAGTCGGCGACCGACCGACTTCTGAAATGTGTACCACGAGACGGGAACTCCGTCGCTTCGTCTGCATTTCGACGCGGTGAAAACTCCGACAAAGTCGAAAGTAGAATATCACATTACACGACGGTCCGTTAGCGATCCGTTAGCAATAATCCGTAGTGTGAGTGTTTGGCTGGCGTGATCAGTGTACTTGTCACTGCAGCTGCTAGCGATTGTCACCAGTTATTCTTCTTGCTGTTCTTCACCTCTCCACGTAACCTCGTCCTACCAATGACGTCGCCATATTGTCAGTTTGGTGGGTGACGAGGAAGTAGTTTGTTAATTGGCGACGACCCTATGTACGTATAACATATACAGACAGTGCGACCTGTAATAATATATATTGATGGTAGTAGTATCGTTATCGTTGTAGCCGTCTTAGCCGTTCCCCTAACATAAGTAATAGTAGCCTTAATGTTAGCAGCAATATGTTGAGATGGGTTTATCAATTTATTTTTAACAAGAAAATCAACCAGGTGATCTTTAATTAGTCTTTCTAATAGTTTGCAAATCACCGATGTTAAACTCACTGGTCTATAATTCTCTGACTTGTTTCTCGAACCTTTTTTAAATAATGGTATAATGTTTGCTTCTTTCCATTCTAATGGGACTATTCCCTCCTCTAATGATACATTGAACACTGTTGCAAGCGGTATGCTGATTTGTACCACAATTTCCAATAGTAATTTTGGAGGAATCCCATCCACTCCGGGTGATTTATTATCCTTCATATCTCTTATTTTCATAGCTACCATTATTGGGGTTACAATTAGTTGTCCTAACCTAGTCAAACTCACTCCCTTCGAACTTATTCTCAAGTACTGGTAATATACTAATATCTTCCCTGGTAAACACCGAACTAAAGTACTCATTTAGGTTTTCTGCCATTAAGAATCCCTCTGGTATTATGTTTCCATCATTACCTTCTAGAGGACCGACCTTATCCAGAACTTTCTGTTTACTTCGAACATACGCATAAAAACTCTTGCTGTCATGTTTTATATTAAAAGCAATTTTTTGTTCGTAGCTTCTCTTTGAATTTCTAAATTCAGCTGTAGCTTGATTAAGTGCTTCTTTATAAATGCTATAGTCTTCTTCACTTCCAGTATGTCTATATGTCTTCCACATCATTTGCTTGTACTTGATTTTTCTAATGGCTTCCTTCGATAAGTGTTTCTTCTTTGACCGTTTCCCCTGTTTTTTCAAGGGGACAAATTTGTCAACGACGCAGTCAATTTCACTCTTTAAAATATTCCAGCATTCTGTTGCTGTCTTATTCTTCAGTGTGTTATTCCAGTCTATCTTTGCTAAATATTCCCTCATGTCCTTATATCTTCCTTTGTGAAAATGTTTCCTGTACCTTATTTTTCTATTCCGTTTTCCCTTTACTTTGATGATAAAATGTATCTGGTTGTGATCACTACACCCCAGTGGCTCACATATCTTGACATTATCAACAAATTCCTTCTGTGAGCTCAATACTATGTCTAACACGTTCTCGCCCCTGGTTGCTTCTAACACATGTTGAGAAAGGAAACTATCTTGTACTAAATTTAAAAACTCTTGATCCTCTCTTCCGGTACTCTGTACAGATGTCCACTGTATATGCCCATGGTTAAAATCCCCCATAATAACACAGTCCCGTTTACTCACTTCTTTGATAGCGTTATGTATTTTTTCATTCTCTTCTATGCTTATGTTTGGACTCCGATACACTAACCCAACAGTTAATGTTGAGTTTCCTGTAACTATGTTACACCAGACAGCTTCTTCACAGTCTAGCTAGTGTTGCAGGCACAAGCTAGACACCATTTTCTAGCTGTTCGACACAAGCTAGACACCATTATCTAGCTCTTGTTGACACAAGCTAGACACCATTATTTAGCTGTTGCCGGCACAAGCTAGACATATATATCTAGCTGTTGCCGACAAAACCTATACACCATTGTCTAGCTGTTGCAGACACAATCTAGACACCATAGTCTAGCTGTTGCAGACACAAGCTAGACACCATTATTAGCTGTTGCCGACACAAGCTAGACACCATTATTAGCTGTTGCTGTCACAAGCTAGACACCATTATTTAGCTGTTGCCGACAAATCTAAACACCATTATCTAGCTGTTGCCGACACAAGCTAGACACCATTGTCTAGCTGTTGCAGACACAATCTAGACACCATTGTCTAGCTGTTGCAGACACAAGCTAGACACCATTATCTAGCTGTTGCAGACACAAGCTAGACACCATTGTCTAGCTGTTGCAGACACAATCTAGACACCATTGTCTAGCTGTTGCAGACACAAGCTAGACACCACTATGTAGCTGTTGTCGATACAAGCTAGCCACCATTATCTAGCTGTTGTCGACACAAGGTAGACACCATTTTCTAGCTATTGCCGACACAAGCTAGACACCATTATCTAGCTGTTGTCGATGCAAGCTAGACACCGTTGTCTAGCTGTTGTCGAAACAAGCTAGGCACCGTTATCTAGCTGTTGTCGACACAAGCTAGCAGCCGTTATCTAGGTGTTGCCAACTCAAGCTAGACCCCGTTATGTAGCTCTTGTTGACACAAGCTAGACACCATTATCTAGCTGTTGCCGATACAACCTAGACACCATTATCTAGCTGTTGTCGACACAAGCTACACCATTATCTAGCTTTTGTTGACAAAATGTACAATTAAATAGATTTCTGAATAATGGTTCCACTGAATGACGATACCACAGGTAATTTATTGGTGAAGACATAAATAAATTTTAGTACAAAGCATTATCTTCCTGTGATGATAATGACGGCTTTTCTCACCGTTTTCTAATTTGTATAAGCGCAATTAATTTTGAAACAAATATAATTAATTTAATAAAATGTTTCATAGTATTGAGAACAGACTGAACCAAAACCAATATTATAACGCGTAAGTTAAATGGTCGAGTTTCTTGAGGCAGCAGTTGAAAACATTTAAGTCATGTACAAGTATTGTATAATACCTGTACACTGCCATTAATTCAACACATGTCACCCTTTCCTTTCAGAAAACCAGATGATTACTAATGTGTGGAAGCATATTATATATATATATATATATATATATATATATATATATATATAATACATATATATATATATATATATATGTATATACATATATATATATATACATACTATATATATATATATATATATATATATATGTGTATTATGTCAACATCTATTGAGAAGCCAATGTTGTCATGATTACATCACTAAAGTAGATTAGCTACTTTCTTATGTTTGTAGATCGTCAATAGTTGAAGCATTTATCATAATGCAACATTCTGAA